>JBAMBP010001774.1:0-257185 GCA_037044515.1 Phortica magna
GAAAAACGCAAACGTAATATACAATATATTATACATTAAAAATAAATTATATTGCAAGCAAAACCGTTAAAACAATGTGTTTTTATTTTCAATCAAAAGGTTTAGAATGTTGTTGGGTTGTAAGTGCTCCCACAGAATATGATAAGGTTAAACATCAGCGATCTCCATTATTCAAAGCAGATTGTCTGGCTAAAATCTTTAAAATGTTGTCTGGGTACGTTTAATGATGGAACTCTAAAAAAGTTTGTAGACTTTTTTTGTTCTCCTTGTTTGTCATTGAGCTTTTGCGTTAACTCAGCTAAAATTACTGAACAACAGCTGCCGAATGATAACAATGGAAACATTTAAAACGTTAATAATAAACAAAAGAAGAAATATTATATTTGATAAATATTTATTTTCTTCGCTACTTTAATGTGAGATACATTTTTTGAAAAATACATATGTTACAAAAATACAACGCTCTAATTAATCAGACATTTAGTAATTTGATCTCGGAATGCAAGTTTAACATATATGTTGTAGATAAGAATATCGCAAAAGTATATTATAGCATTAATGACGCATACGTTACACGTTAACGCGGTAAGCCAGCGGAGATGGCACTCTCGATGCCGCAGTGATCTTCGCCACGCAATATGCGGAAGAAACCGTTATCGCCCCAGTCGGTGTTCCATGAGTTGGCAATCAACCAGTATGGCACCTTCTGATCACCCCAAACGCCCCAGCCTAGTATGCGTATGGCATGGCCGCCAAGCTCTTTGCCATGGACATGTTGATACACACCATCCTTGTATAGGATCAAGTCTTCGTAAACGGTGAAGGCGCCTTCGACGGGCCCATTTGTCATTATTTCGGTTTGAATTTCGCGTACATTACGACTGACTGAATACGATTTTGAGCCAAAGTGCTTGTCTTTGGCATAATCAACCGTATAGCTCTTCTCGCACACGTGCTGGCAACGTGGTGTTTTGCTATCATGTCCATTGCAAGATGGGCGTGAGCCATTCACGTGATGCTCACATGGTTCAATCTCATAGGGGCGGCAACCCTATAGGTAAATCAGAAAAATTATATTAATTCATAAAAGGCTTAATAGCGCAATGAAACTAACCGTGTTCGAGTCATAGTTGCCACCGCTCACAATACCTTTGTGAGTCCAGTAGGACCAAGCGGCGCCTGGGAAGCCGCCATTGCAGCCAAAGCCGCAGGTGTGGCAGCAAGAGACCAAATCATCGGCGGAGAAGTGAAAGTTCACTGCACCCTTCGAGTGTATGCAGACCTAAATAGCCGACAAAGAATATTGTTTAGTTGATACATAACGAAACATATAGAATTGCTAAATATTCTCAAATCAATTATCAAAAGTAGAACAAGTTACGCTCTTGATGTGACGGTGGTAATCGATTGCTGTGACGAGTGGCTTTGTGTCGAAGCAAAAAAATAATGAGCGTAACGCGATAAGCAAACAAACAGCTGCCCTCAGCCGATTAGCGGTTAGGTTTCAATGTAAATACATGTATGTATGTATGTGTAGTTCGTTGTGCTAAACAACTGTCAGCCTAATCGATGACTTATAACCGCACAACAAATGCGCAAATTGTACGAAATATGCCAATGCTTTTGCTACTTACACGATCGGACATAGCCTCGACGGCGCCAAAAGCCCAACAGGAGCCGCATGAGCCCTGGTCACGGATCTCTGAGATAGTTGGGCAATTTTGCCAAGCGGTGCGAGCATCGAATTCATCGGGCACGTCAATATCATCAGCGCCGACAAGTCCTTCGAGCACTTCTTTCTTGTCTGGCAAAGCGAACTTGTGTGCGTCTGGATGTACGCCCATTAAACGTCGTATGTGCGCTTCCGGCACACTCTCGTGGAAATTCCGTCCAACCTACAGAAAGCATCAGACAATGGCAGATATTATAGTATTGCCGCCTGACTACCGAGACTTCCTTTGTACTTTGATACTTACAGTCCAGGTCTTTGCCTTGCTGCGAACTATATCAATAAATTCATCGGATAATAATTGCGGCTCGGCAGCTGCCGCAGCGATTGATATCGCCAAAACGGCGAGAAATAGTCGCATTATTGCTTAGATCAATAAAACAAAAATCCGGAAAAAACTGTAAGAATAACAAAAGACGTACGACAAAATGACGCACAAAGAAAATTATTGTTGTGAAAAAGCAAAGCAAAGGTGTTGTTAAAAAGCGGAGCGCGGGTGAACACTTACTGCTTCTTCCAGTTACTGTACTTGTGGCTTTATTATCAGCAGGTCTTATTTATACTTTTATTTATATTATTTATATATATATTTACTTAGAGCTGAACTGAGTTAGAAGCAGCGTTGCCAAGCTGGCCATTTTTTGATTGTAGTTTGCCATTTTTGTTTCGGCCATATCACAATTTAAAAAATCGAGTACATGAAATAGCGCCAAAAAATTGTTCGTTATTTTGGGCGACGCAGGCGTGTCAAATTTGCGCAAAGGCGTCTGCGATTAGGGAAGAAGAAGCATGAATAAAATGATCTATATACAAAGAAATGGGACAAATCACTTTAGAATACAGCGCGACATACGACAAATCAGCTTTGCGCTTGTTGTGTCATCCGTTTCATGGGAGAGTAAGTGGCTCTCTTGCTTTCTCTGCTCTCACTCGTCACTCGTTTGTGTTATAATCGTCTATGCTACGCAGCTCACATACGGCACATAAGACAGATAGATAGAATGAGCTCTGCAGGCAATCGTGCTGCCATACTGGCCAGACTCGACAGCCACTAAAAATGTCTCACAGCCAACAGCCGCAATTTTGGCAATTTTTTTTAAGATTGTTTTCGATATTGTATTTTCTCAAGTTTTCTCGGTGTTTCAAGAAACACATTTGGCAATATGATGTTGTAAGAGGTGCATAACTGAACTGTGTTTCATGCGCATTTAGCCATTTCCCCATTATTTGCACAATATAAGTTTTTCTAGATGTTTTCCACTCGAAATGGACTCCATGTGATCTTTGCCTTCCTAACATATTTTAAGATTGGCCTAACATTGCCTACTCCAGCTGTTTTAGCCTCTTTTTCCTACCTGAATACCTGGTTTTCATATCTTTACTCGCAAGCTCATGACCAAAATGCCGAATTCATAATTCTATACTATGCTGTTATACATTTTAGTTCCGACAATTACTATTCTATTTTGCTTGCATTTGGTTTACAATTAGGAACGCGGGTTCGCTTCTTCGCTGTGTCAACATATAAAAAAAAATTTTGTTTCAAAAGCATTCGTGTGTATGGTGATGAAAATAAAAATTTGTATTTATAAGGATTTTAAGAAATTTCATAATTTTGATAAACAATCGTTTTAAATAAACAAAATGTTTTGACAATTATTTCAAAGTTATTGTTTGTCTAGCACGGAATACGATTTATATTACTGGATTAATTCATAAATGCAGTTTGCACGTGCAGTATGCGCATACATTTTACTTTATTTTTTTCATTTACCATGTTGTGGTGCAGTTTGCAATTATGAATAAGCCCATTGTTTTTGCGAGTTGAATGGCTTCACGCAAGCAATATTCATCTATTACGTCAAGTATTGACTCATGTCCGTAGAAGACACACGCATACATAAGACAGCCTAATGTTGATAAGCGTGTGCACAATTAAATTTGCGGTGCGGTGTTCTTTCATTCTTCCACGTTCATATCATTTGAGCGCATGTGAAAGTGTTCCGTTTGCCATTTTGCATGTTTGCAAATATTTCAATAGAAGAAAGGAAACAATTATTATATTTCCGGCGCAGTTTTGCGCATAGATTACTTTCGCTTAAATGCGGCAGAAACACACGAAATCAAAATCGTCTTAAATTTCATGGCACAGGTATACACACTTACACACATGTAGGCCACAGAATGCTGTACAATTTTGCAATTGCGCAGCGTTTTCGATCAAGCACTCCCAGCAGCAGAGGCTGTGGCAGAGGCAGCGGTGTCCGTGGCCGTTGCGGCGGTTTTGCTTTGTTTTGTATCCTTTCGCAACCTGCGCGCGGCCACGGTTCGGTTGGCAGGGCCTTTTGCCTGCCTGCCTGGCAGATTGTTGCCTGCTACACACACACACATTAATCTTAGGTGAAAATCCAATCAAACGAGAGGACGAAAGGTTTATGCCAAAACAGGAAGTATGTAAAGAAATACGGATGCGAATTTCGTCACACATGCTGAAAACGAAAGGATTTCCGTAATGTGATGCCTCCTTCTCATAGACAAGACATTGAAAACAAGACTTGAAAGTGAAAATAATTAATGCCGAATTGCGTGAGCCAAGCATGAGCAAGAATCTTTGCCACTGTTGCTGCTTGAGCTGAGAACCAAGCTTGCAACTTTACAAGTTCATCAACTGTCTTTAGTTAAATGTGCATAGCTTCAACAAACAACAAGAACAACAACAACAACTTGCGCAATGAAAGAAGCCACAAGTAGCAACGAACAAGCAACGTGCATAAATTGTTTTCATTTAATAAACTGTTGTCGATTTTCACACAATGGCATTTGCATTATTCACCGTCTTTGTCATGTGTCGCTCATAATCGATCCGAACTGAACCGAACCGAACCGATTCGAATCGATCTGATCCGCAAACAAGCCGAACGCGTTACTGCGGCCGCTTCAACACCTACGCCGCTGCGTGCAACAAATGAAGTGTCAACTTAAGCTAGTGAAAGGCTGCGATGGCTGGTAAGCAATGCGTTAAGTTGTCAGTTTAATGCTAACAAATATATAAATATTATTGTCATAATCGGCGAATTTCTTCTTTTTTTGTTTGGCTTTAAAATTGCGCGCGCAAGGACATTATCATTGTCTCCGTTGTTGCTGTTGTTGTTATTGTTGTTGTTGGTCTGTCTGCAAGTTGATGGTGTAAATATTTTGACATTATCGACTCTTTTGCAAATTCATTTTTAAATTTCTGCGAAGCATTTCAACAACGACTTAAAACTGAGACGATTCTCTGAAGGACATCCTGCCGCGTCACTTAGCGCACAATAAGGACACTGGCACGTTTTGTTCTAATTGTTATTTTTTGTATCTTTCGTTCTTTTTTTTGTATGATGTCTAAGCATGACATGACATTGGCGACCCACGTCGCAGTTTGTGTCTGTATGACAAGTCAATCAATGCAAAAAAAGATAATAAAAGGCAGAAAACCTCTTCACTTCACTTCTCTTCACTGCATTGCACAATGCTTGCATTATGAACTTCGGACTTATGTTGAAGCCTGAAGATTTTGTCAAATGTTAGATTCAATTTGGCCAAGTAGACATTTGGCCATTACACATCTTCTTTTCTCACGACTTTTCACTTCCATGTATTGGCTTTCTTAAGGCATAGAATAAATCTTACAGTTAGTAATCAGTCATATATACTTAAAATTGCTAATGTCCCTTTTGCTATGATGCAAAACTAGAGTTGTGCTTCTTCTGTGCTCAATTGATGCACACAAATAAACTGTTGTTCACGACTTCACGAGACCGTGCGTGATTCTTGATGCCCTAAAACGTTTAAGTGGGTATTCTGGTTTAAACTCTAAATTTCATTAAAAAAAAAACATTTTGTCAACGAGTTTTTTATATAATGTTTATTAATGTATTAAGAATCCAAGATGGTTTCGAAAAAAAATAAAATATGGAGTTTTTATATTGTGAAGTCGGGCCCAAAAAAAAAGGTGTTTATGTGTGACATGATTCCAATTCTTGGAGTGTTTAGAAAAAAACCTACAAACAGTTGGTCCCAAGTACCTGCCATAGAGTGATATATTTATAAATAAAATTTCCCCAAAATTTGTATCTAATCGGTTTATTAAAACTGGAAATATCATGTCAACAACTTCGAAAAAGTAGTTTCGAGATAATTTAGTTTAGTTTCAGGCAGCGAGAAGCGATATGAAAATACTTCGAGTTTTAACAAATCATTTTAGGCTCATATTTCTAAGGTTCTGGACTTTAAATATTTATAAGGACTTTTTTGAAATTCCAGACCTTAAGGCATTCATTATTATTCAACACAGTTGTCCAAAGTGTCGCTTAGGCGACTTTTTCTTGTCTTGTTCTAATTGCAGCAACTTCATGAATATGCGCCTTGTATAATTTGTATCATTTGTAGACTTTAATTTGAAGCGATAATTGCGCAAAAACGTGCTTATTATTGTTGCATGCAAATTCCATGCAGAGTTCGTCTGCTGAGCGCATAATGTTCCTCAGATCGTTAGTGTAGCGCAGATAAATAGCACACTTCATCGCACAGACATCGGCATACATATTCATGTGTATTACAAGCAGTAAGCACATATGTGGAGCGCGCTGAAGCATGAACGTTGAAAGATAAAGTAGAAATGCCTATTAAAGGAGCCACCAGGAGCGTACACTGGCACAGATGTTGCGCATAAGGAACATGTCCTTTGAAGTGAACTAGAAAAAATTATTATAATATGATATGCAGAAGTATGCTAAGCACATAAGAACGAAAACAAAGACTACAACAACAGCAACAACAACAACAACAACATCATTTTGTTGCCACATCATTTGAATAGAGTTGAGAGCAAATGATGAGCAGAACATTTTTGTAGTCAAGAAGAAAAGAAGCAAACATTTTCAAGTTGAATGACTTGCCTAATCATCATGATCATGAACATGATGATGGTTATCTTCTAACTACAACTACGTACATACATAGATACGCGTATCTACATTATTTACTTGCGCTTTGCTGAATGAATGAAATGCGCATGAATGGCAAAACTTACTGAAAATGAAGATAACAAACGAAAAAATATAAAAAAAAATACTGATCCGCTTAAGTGCATGAAATTTACTCGAAAACTTTGCTTGCATGCGCTGAGCGACGCTTGAGGATTGAATTGTATTGAAGTGAGTTGAGCTGAGTTGAGCCGAGCCGAGCCGAACTGGACTGAATGCATCAACTTGACTCAACGCAATGAGGCTAAGCGCGCGCATTTGAGCGGCTTGAAGCGTATTAACCTGTCGCCGCTGTGAACCGCTTAAATACGCAACGCACTTGAACTCGCACTCGCACTCGCATCGTAGTACTAGCAGTAGTCAAGTAGCAGCTCGGTGCTCAACTGGCCCGAGCATTGTGTTGGGTTAATAGCTTAAAAGGCTTAAGACGAATACGGCGGGCACTTGAGTGCGTTTGTTGCGGTTTGCTGCTCAAAGACTTCAGCGGCTGTGCCACAAAGCCGGATTCAAGTCGGCTGACTGTGGTTAGCAGCCATGTCATGCCGTTTGACTGCACAAATGTAACTGCAATACGAAAATTATGTCAATCACTACTTAAAGATACAAACAAACAAGTTCTGCTCACTAATCTATTAAATCGCTTAATGCGCTTGATAATCATACAGTTTGGCTTGTATCTATGCTAACGGTAAAGCCACGCTGCGAAACTGCCACGTGTATTATTGTAATATGGCGCGAGCGTTCGGGGTCTTCTACTCCAGCACCTGGCAACTGAAATGTAATACGACAGTTTTCCATCAAACCGTTGCTCAATCGGTAACCAGACGAGATACATGTCGAAGCATGCCAACGAGAACATAATAAATTATTACGACATATCGTACAAAGCATGATTTATGAATATTCATTGAGTTCAAAGAGAAAATAGATAAAAAAAAAATGAAAAAAGAATAAAGGGTGCGTTGACTAAACTAACGGTACAGTTTACAGCAAGGCACCCAGAATCTTTGAATATGTAACTAAATACATCGGCAGAAGGACATCGTCGTAGTAATGAAAAGGAGAGCAGATCACTCCGGTGTACCGGTGAACGGCGACGGTGTCGGCGGCTAAGCCTTTAACCGTTAATGAAATACGACGAGCGTTTGACGATGCGAATGAAAACGAAGGTGTGTGTAGATAGATCGTTAGAGCAAGCCAGATAGCGAGCGGGAGCGGGAGCGGGAGAGAGTGAGTGTGTGTCGTCTCCGATTACTGCTGACTGCAAATTTTCATGCACATTAATAATAAATAATAAAGCATAAATCATAACGGGAAAGCATATTTCTCTTATAGCTAAGCGGTTGGTTGTACAACAGTTAGATTAGCGGTACATTGCGAGGCGATTGATGCAGCGGCACGATTGCCATCAGATCGAGACTATTTGGCAACGGCCACTTTGAGGCGCATTGGCATCGCGGACGGCTTCTGTTGTGTGTGTGTGTGCGTCTTTTCAACCTCAACTTCAACTTCAACGTGCCGTTAGGCTAGCTAAGCAAACACACCTGGCCATGCCGAACGCCTCGACAAGAAGTGTTGTGGCTGCAGTGAAGCGTCTTTTGACGTTCGCTGGAAGATGCATACGAATGTCTTATACTGGGGGTTGTTGTAGGCGCTCGTATTACCAACGGCTCGGCACGGCTCGTCTCGGCACGGCTTTTTCAACATTAGGGCGATTCGGCTAACGTTTATTTAGTCATCTTTCGGTTCTCTGGCCGTGCTTCTTCTTCATATTACAATAGATTTTTTGTGTGTTATTTTTTGTTTGCATCATTTTCTCATTTTCATTTTGCGCCAACATCTTCTGCGCGCTCATCTTCTAGGCAGATAGGCAGAGCCTATTGTCTGCCCAACGTGCGGTGAGTTTGGGCAGCTGCAACTTGCAATCTCCTACAACTGAGCGCATGAGCTCACGTGTCCATTATATTTTGCTTTTTTTTAATTTCGTTTTGTATATACATATATGCATGGCTTTGTATGCACAGAGAAAACAATTCAAGAACGTTGTATTCAAATCGGCACAATCCGGTCTTGAAAGACCGCCAAACGCGAATGTTGTCAAATTAAGTAACATATTCTCAATTCCCGCATTTTTTTTAAGTAGAATCTTGAATCAAGTTTGTTTTCTTAGGTTTCCAGAAAAATTGCATGCTTATTATGAAAAACTTAATCCGAGATCATTTTATTCTTGAAATAATTTTTCATTGTAATTGAATCAAGAATTGACCAAACTTTAATTATAACAAGAACATTTTCTTTGTTCTTCAAATAAATTGCTTTTTTATAATGTTTTTTTTTTATATTATTGTAAATTTAAATCATTATTTATTTAACTAATTATATTTTTTATTATTAATAATATTTAAATTGGATTGAGGATTGGAGAGACGATTGAACCTTATACCTTTTATAGTCCAACAATTTGTGTACTTGTTTTTTTAAGTAAGTATAAAATTTTGTTCTTGATTTCGAAATTGGGAAATTCATTTTCATTTGAGTGAAAACCAAGTAAATCTGTGCTGTTCTCAGGCCGTCTTTTCCTTTCTGTGTGTTTTCGACAATAACATATGAGAAATGTTGTATAAAGATTTTCATTGCCAGCAGAACGAATCTAAATTGTTACTCTTCGTTATGCTAATTTAGATCATTTTTGCATTAATACAGACCAATTCATGATATAACCGTTTTTCCCCCTTTGGTTTAACTTTGAGTGTTTTTTTTTTATTCATTTATGTAAAACAGTTTTGGAATTTCAATTAAAGGAGAGAGTGTAAAGTCTGTAATATGGGATAAAACACTTGCGCATGTGCATTAAAGTTCCCACGTTGCTTTGCTTGTTGTTGTTGTTGGCTGATTACTGATTGACCTGAAATGTGTCGCTGTATGCGTGTGCAGTATGATTCTGCCAGTCAGTCAGTCAGTCCCTCTTCGAAACACTCCCCATTCCAGCCAGTCAGTTCGCCAGTGAGTCAGTCATTTATTAGCGCACACATGACGTTCAACTCATTTGCATGTCGCCTTGTTGTTGTTGTTGTTGTTGCTCATGTGCAGTGCCTTGTTCAAATATCCTGCCGTCGCTCGTTTCACTTTGGTTCGTTCGTTGTCCTGTCGCCTCGTCTCGTGTCGTGTCGTGTCATGTTATGCTTGGTCGCTCTCCTGAGCAGTTTCCCATAGCGCACTGCCTTGCTTAACATTAACATTATATGATGTATGTAGAATATGTTAATGACGCTCACGTTGCATGTTCCGTGCTCATTAAGAGACGTTAAAATGTTTCAAGAAACTTTTCTATTTCGTTACAATACTAAAAAACGTTAGAAATATTTTCAAAATAAGTTGCGCAAGTTTGAAATTCTAAGGGAGGTTTTGCTGTAAAATAGAAAAATGCATAAAGTTGAATTTCTCGTAACTTCTTTATTGGAAACGATAAAATTTACAATTTCAAAGACATGTTTGTTTATAACTTTCAAAATATATTCGCCGAAACTTTGGAATTTTTTTTTTATAAATATTTAAATTTATGTCTTCCATTTGGTTTTCAATAAAATGTTTTTTAATATAACTCAATTAAATGAGACTTCTCTTTATCTTTTTTTTCGCTCTGTTTTTTAACGTTAACACAAAAAAAAAATATATATAACTTAAAGTACGATTTGTTATTAATGTTAACTTAGCAATAAAAAAAAAAAAATTATATGAATTTAAAAATATTTTGCTCGATTATTTTGTCTTCCAATTTTGCTTTGTTTGTTTGCCTTCTCATTAAATATAATTTTGGTTATTTTTTTTTGTTTTATAATTTTTATAGTTTGTAAACAATTAATTAGTAATTCTTAAATATATACAATTAAACAATTGTAGACTGAAAAAAAAAATGCTTAACTACAAATTGTTTAAGAACCTTTAAGCGTAAACTAAGCATGACTTGTAGACTTTGAATATCTCTTGCTCATAGTAGTGGCGCCCTCTCTTTCTCTCTCCCGCCCAGTGGCAAGCGTTTTCACATTATCACCGAGCCGCCATCGGACTTGGGCGTGTGCGCCTCCCACCAGTCGATCGCGTCGATCATGCTCTCGTCCGAGAGGCCGCCCGTCGTTGTCGAAGTGTCGAGCAGAATGTCATTGAATTCCTTCTTGAGCGTAACGACACCTTCGTAGAAGGAGCTGTGATCATGTTCATAGAAGGCTTGAAGGCCGGGAGACATGGCTAGAATGGGCGCAATGGGCGTGGCTTGTGCGTTTGTGGTTGTTGTTATTGTTGTTGGTGGCGACATGGATGAGGTTGCGTGGCTTAGCATTAATTGTTGGTGTTGTTGTTGCTGTTGTTGCTGCTGCTGTGTTGTTGCATGTTGATAAATGAGTTGCTTTAGAGATATTTGCATGTCAGTAGGCAAAGTTGTTGTTGTGTTTGCTAAATTCCTATCACAAAATTCCTGCTTAATCATTTGCTGGTGCTGCTGCTGTTGTTGTTGTTGTTGTTGCTGCTGTTGTTGAGGGGTTGTTGCCGGTGCAACAAATTGACGATCAACGGCACACGTCTGCAATAAGAGTTCATTAGCGACGGCAGCGGCAGCGGGAGCGGCATGAACAGCCGTGGCAGGTGAAACTGTCTTCGAGCGCGTTCTTGCTATTGTCGTTGTTGTTGTTGTTGTTATTGGTAGTGCCACTGACGCTGCCACTGCCACTGCCGCTGTTGTTGGTGGTTGTAAATGATGCTGATGTTGTTGTAGTTGTTGCTGTTGCGACTCCTGTTGATGCAATGATGAACTGCCCGCTGGAGTTGGCGATGGCTGCGGCACTGGCGTTGATCGTGATAGTGTTGTTGCTGTTGTTGTTGTTGTTGGCGTTGCTGTTGCATTGATCGCATATTTTACACATTCACCGTTGCTCAATGGCTCGACTGCAGCAGCAGCAGGTGCAGCATTCGCACCGCCAGCACTTTCAGCATTATTAATGGTTGCCTGTCTGTCTGTCGGACTCATGCAATTAGCGTCAATTAAGCCATTAAAATGTTCCTCATCAATGCTCGAATTGCTGGCATTGCCACCGAAAATATCAGCCGTAAAGAGCTGATACGTATTCGTGCCCGGTATGCGTACATATTGCAGCCCATTCAATGTCGTCACATTCGGCAATAGATCCAGACTCACATCCATGCCCATGCCGCCCATGCCGGCCATGCCGCCATTGGCCTCCTCAACGCTGCCCGCGTCACTGTTGCCACACAGTTGCGTTGCATGCGGCATGTGCTCGTCCAGCGCGCGCATTGCCGTTGCCGACACAGCGCCATAGTTGTTGCACTCCTCTAGCTCATAGTTGCTCAGTGAGTCCTCGTAGTGCTCGTCGTCCAGAGCATCGTACTCATCCTTGATGATCATGAAGCTGTCCTCGCCACTCGACGAGGAGCACGAGGTCGACGCCGAGTTCACGGGCACGGGAAAGTCGAAGCCCAGCAGACGCTCCAGGCTGCGTATGTACTCGACGGCCATGCGGAGGGTCTCCACCTTGGAGAGCTTCTTGGCGCTGCCGCGGCCGTTGCCCTGCGCCTCGAACGCCTCGGAGACCTCGTCGGGTATGCGTTCACGCAGCGCGGCAAAGCCGTTGTTCACCTGCTTGACGCGATTGCGTTCGCGTGCATTGCGTCGTGCCACCGCCTGTGGCAGCGACAAGCCCTTGCGGCCGGGCGTGCCAGCGGGTTTGCTGTTGGTTGCTGGTGTGGCTGTGGCGGTTGTTGATGGTGTTGGTGTTGCTGTTGCTGTTGGTGTGGCCAATGCAACAACATTTGTGTTGGTTGGCGTTGCGGTTGTGCCTGCTGCCACCGCTGTTGTTGTTGTTGTTGCTGCTGTGGCATGCTTTGCTTGCAGCTTCGCTTTATCCTGTTTCGATTTTGTTGGCTTATCCTTTTGCGCGACTTCCTTGTGCAATTTGCTTTTCTTTGGTATTGAATTTTGTAATTTCGGTTGTTTGTTTTCATCGTTTAATTTCGATTCGCCAAGCGGTCTTTTGCGCGCTGTAATTGTCGCTGTTGTTGTTGCTGTTGTTGTTGCCTTACTTGTGGCATTATTGACCGCGCCAAACATGCCGAAATCTCGGATCTTCCGTATGATTGTATTATGTGTGCCATTTGCAACATGATTCAAATTCAAAGTATTACTTTCACTGAGCACATTATGCACTGTTATCCTATTGAAGGTCTTGCTGAGCGTATTACTTGCACTGCTCACATTGCTAATGATGTTGCCACTTGTGTCGGCTGCTGTGCCTGCCTGTGTCGTTGCAACGCCCACAAGGTTCTCCTTTATATTGGCAAAGCTTAGCGTTGCCATTACTCTCGCTTAGCTTCAAAGTTCTTTAGCTCACTAGCCGACGCACACACTCACTGACTCACTGACTGACTGGCAGACTGACTGACTAGCAGACTGGCAGACTGTATGATTCCTTAGCGCGTTGCACTGTTGTCAGTGCCAGTCGCTTATCGACTAACTTTTTTGTATTGAAAAAAAAATTATATATATTTCACGACTCGTTCTCGTTCACGTTGTCGTATAATGTGCAATGTGCGGTGTACCGGTGCTCTGGTGCTCTGTGCTGTGTCCTTACGGCAGAACAGCTGCTTACGTTCTGTGTCGCGTGCCCGATATCTGGCAACGAAATGTCATGGGGCGTCGTCATGCGTTCGTTCGTTCGCTCTGCAACGCTGCCGCTGCTGCCAACGCTGTCGTCCTATCGACGGAAATGACTTTGGTGACTGATGGCAACACACACACACGCACACACACATACCCAACACATATAAAGGTAGTGAATAATGCACACTGCCGTTGCCGTCGCTTATATAAAACAAAAATAAAATAATAATATAATATAATGAAATGAAAACAACAACAACAACAGCAACAATGCAAGGAATTTATTTCACACACACACACATACGCTTCTTTGATCAATTTGGCTTGCGCGCGCTCCTTTATGTGCGCATGACTTTTCATCCCCTAGGCTGGGGTGTCTGTTAGTCAGCAATGTAGCGCTGCATTGAAGTCACGGACTCACTCACTCACTCACTCACTGACTCGTTCGCTCGCTCACTCACAGCTCAGTTCAGTTTAGTTCAGCTCAGTTCGCTTTGGGAAAACTAACATCTGATCCCTGCGCCAGACCAGACCAAAGCAGACCAGACCAGGCACAGGAACAGACTCCTGTCGCTGATCCTCTGTCGCTGCTTTAAGGGTGGTTTTGCCATTGGGTGTATTGTGGCACACAATCATTTTACCTATGCATGTGTTTGTGTACATGAAGTTCATACCGGCGCGCCACATCACATTTATCGGTTATATATAATCTATTAAATAAAAAGCTACAAACATATATAAAAATATACATGAACATTTTCAGCGCTCGTTGCTATATAATTTACTCGGGCATATGACGCTGGAAAGCAAAAGCAACAACAAGAAGACTGAAGAAAAAGCCATGAGCAGTAGAAAATACGCCATAGAGCACCTTCTCTGTCTTCGCTGTCTCGCTTCTCGGCGCTGAGGTTTTATGGTACCTAAGGCCCACTCAACCGTCACTTTTGGCAAGCCTGCCCAGGCAAGCCATGAGTATGCGAACCTGCAAGGAAGCTTCTCAGGCAGGCGGCCAAGATCGCCTTTTTCTATGCATTAGACCTAATTGGTAGTATTGGAGGTATCGAAGTTGGCTTGTAGGGGAGCCGTGTTCCCCAACCCCTAACTGGCAAAAACTATTGTGTGAGTGCTTAAAGTGACATCCAGAAAATAAGGTCTTTTCCCTAAAACGTTGCAACATTGCCAGCTTCTTGTAATTTCCAAGAAGACCATTAAAAATTAATACAATTCGTGCTCAATAATGTGCAATTATAGAAATTTTGGTGCTCAAGTTGTGCCAATTGTTGCGCTAATTAAAGAAAGAAAGGAAAAAAGAAACAAGAAGAGATTTATCCAAGTTCGAAGGAGCTATAAATCCTAATTAAAATTGACAAGGCACAAGATGAGATACATTTTAGATGCACTATAGAGGCTTAGCGCAATTAGGTTGGGTTGCGCTGGGCTGGCATGCCAGCCAGGTAGCCAAGACACTGGTGGGAAACTATCAACCACGAGCTTCCACTTTTCTAAGTGCTTAGAAAAAGGTAAATAATAAATAAACAAAACGAAAATGAAGTTCACTTCGACTATGGCGAATTATGGACACTCTTTGCAACCACTGTAAAGGACATAGAGTAGGGATTGCACAAGCTGTGTGGAAGACGCAATATGCCTTACGTGCCACAAGTGTGAAGAGTGTACAAAATTCAGCTAGAAGGAAACGAGTTTGTTTCAGTTCACAAGACGAACGGACAGACGACGACGCTAGTTCTGCTACAATAAGTTTGTGTGATCTATGCGAAATGACAGACGAGGCAGCATATTATGGTGAGATACTTTTGCCTTTGAAAGAGGGCTGAAAAACGTAACGTATATTTTGGGTTGTTCGGAATAAAAATACACGCTTTCACAACAACAAGTTGCATACAAGTTATCACAAGCTTACTGTAGACCTGCAGACCAAGACAGATAGACAGACAGACAGCCAGCCAGAACTTACCTTATATGCATCAACATATATATATATATACATGATCATATGTTCGGTAGGAAGAAACTTACTTGTGTATGTGTGAGTGTATAACAGAAACAGGAACAAGCAACGACATACGAGCAGCTCAAGAAAATTATAAACTGAAGTTCACTTGAAAAGTTCAAGGCAAGAACAACTCCAACAATAACAGCAGCAGCAACAACAACAACAGCTACCGGTTTACACACATACACCAAGCACACTACAAGGACTCAAAGGAGTCAATTGTCAACGATATGTAAGTGTTAGTGTATGTGTTATTGCATGATTATAAGAGTATCTGTGTGTGTGTGTGTAAGTGTGTTGTGCAAAAGGGGTATGCAATTGAAGGCACAGCAAATGTGTTGAGTCTCTACTTGACGCAAGTTGACTTGGTTACCGCCTCACTAACATCGTCTCTGTCTCTGTCACTGCCTCTGCCGTGTGGTCCTGCCTTGCTTGTATATCTTGTATATATCTGCAACATGCGCTGTACATGCTTTGAGCTTCGAGTAACTTGTCGCCGTACAACTACAAAGCACTTGAAAACCAACTTCAATATGGAGTTTTATATTTGCTTAATGATTTATTTGACAATAAATGATTTATTTAATGCATAAGAAAAATTAAAATAAACAAATATTATCGCTGCTCATAGATACTTTTCCTTTCTTTGCGACTTTATTTTTCATTTGCGCTCTGCTCTCTTTTATTTAAATGCCATTGAATCGAACGTTTCGATTTCACTGGGAAAGTAAAACAAGTCGAATAAACAATGCTCGAAATCACTTTGTATGATGTTGTGTTATTTGCGCAGGATTCGAAAAAGGACCATGTGTTTGGTGGGAACTTTGCCTTTGTTTAATTTAAACTGAAAGTTGAGAAGAACATGAATGAGCATAAGCAAAGGAAGTAAGCAAAGGAAAACGAAATCAAAATCAAAATGTTCTCACTTTTTGTTTGTCTCAAGAGAATTGCGCATGTCGCGCTGTACTAAATCAATCAAGCAAGACGATTAAATATTAACGCAGGATGCTCAAGCGACACATGTGTGTGTGTGTGTGTGTGTGTATTGAGTGCACTTATAATGCTCTGGCGTATTACAGGAACAAGTTGAAGTTCAAGACGCATGTGAAATGCTTCTGTCTACTTGTCGTCAATTCAAGTGGCCTCAGTGCGCGTGTCGTGGCGCGTTGGCAAGGATTTCTCATTTCGCTTCATTTCGTTTCGTTGTCAAGGATTCTTTTCTTGCACTCCACGCCACTTGCAACATGATTTACGAACATCTGTGCACAGTTGTGCGTCACATAAATTGCTTTACATTGATTCATATGCAAGCGCATACGTACAAGTATCTTGGCTCCTGCAGCGTCCTTTCAGTTGCGTGCTTCCGTTTTTTTTTTTTGTGTTTTTCGTGCCTCTCGTGGAGTGCAATGCACTACAAAGAAATCAAGTCGACTTCAATAGTTTTCGGGAGTGCACTCTGAACTTCAAATTAACGCTTTTGTTGGTGGCTACACAAGCCAACTTGTGTGAAAGTTGCAGCGTGACTGCCAACTCGTTGAAAAAAAATAACACTTCTTCTGTTAAAAAAACTTACAGTTACTTTTTAGTTTTTGAAAACCCTTTTGGAATTTAATTTAATTTAATAATGAATATTCTCGATTGTTTGAAGTCCTAAAAGTAGATTTTTTGCACCACCTTTGCCACCCCACGCCGTGCCACTGGTTCGCTCCGGACCGGATCGGATCGGTTGGGATCGGCTGGGCTTGCGTCAAAAGTGTGTGCGTTCGTCTGTGATGCAATGTAACAACAATGCCGGCGAATTTTCATTACAATTTGCACAAGAATTTTGTGCATTGTAATTTCATATCGGCCCAAAGAGATCTTTTGCGCAAAAATAAAACCGGTAACAGGGTAGATACAGTTAGAAATGCCAACAGCAGCGCACATATGTACATATATATATATATATAAGCACTTTTTCTATTGAACTCAGAATCAGGCGCACCCCTAATATCGAAATAGGACAGACCGGTAACGAAATCTTCAAAATCAACAGCTTTGAGAGGAGAAATAATTTGCCTGAGGCACACGTAGAACTAAGCCGGTCCAGAGGCAGCCAGAGAGGGTGTGGCAAGGCTAGAGAGGGCGAGCGAGAGAGAGAGAGTGTGCGAATACAAGATCCAAATCCAAATCCAAGTCCGAATCTAAAACCCGAATTCGAATCAATTAAATGCTGCGCCCTAAAAACTTTGCTTTTATCAGTTTTAATACATTTCTGTGTAGTTTGCTGTGGGGGACTTAACACAGATACACAGACACACACACAGGCACACAGATACACACAAACAAAAACATGTACATGCATGGCATGTATATAATTATATGTGTGTGTGTGCTAATGCTATTGTTATGTGTCCCGTGCTGAGGTCGTCGTCAACAACAACAACAATTCCAACAGAAAACACATCTGCTCCTGCTGCAATCGCTCACAAAGCCGACATCAACGAGCAACCCTCAACATGAAGTTGAGTCGCGATCATTCATTGCTTCCTTCGTTCCTTCGTTCGTTCGTACGTTCGTTCATTTGGTCGATCATTTGCTCCATCTTATCGTTGTATAACGTCCGTGTCGTGTTGTTACCTTCGCTCGCTGCTACATTGTCAACAATGTCCTTTTGCGCGCGCCCGCACGCGTCCTCCACCGCACGTAGCAACAGGATTAGGCCGAACTACGCCGAGTGGCACTCAAAGTACTTACAAACACACTGACACTCACACATACTGACACACACACACACACACACACAGACACTCGCATACTCATAGGCGCACGCAACAATGCCGAGCAAAAAATCCATTAAAATTTTTATTGTGTTTGAAAAATTACAAAAAAAAAAAAATTAAAATTAATTTTGATTTTGATTTTGCAGTGCCGTTATTTCAATGCACACACACCCTTATATGTATGTGGCACACACACATGCGCAACGAAAACAAAGAATATGCAACATGCAACACAATAAAATGGAATCTATTTGAATAACTGATTACATCAAAGCTTATGTGTAAACTTGTTGCCGTTCCTGCTGGCAAAGCCTAACAAAAGCCATTCGCCCCCTTTTGTGAAAGCTGCAACGATACCAATACCAATACCAACAACAACAATAACACTAACAATAACAATAACATTTACAGTTCACCCTCGAGTGATCAACGCGGCATGCAAAAATGTATCTGCGCACGCGCTCAAAGTCCTTGATAAAGGATTTAATGATGCCGCAATGTGCAAGCGTTTTTTTTTTCTTCTTTTTTCGCTTTTCAAAAAATGTACAAAAGTGTAATGAAAATTATGCAAATTTGTGTTGCTTTGTGTTGTTGCGCTTTCTGTGCGGCCATTGTTGTTGCAACATGATCTTCACCTTCGCTTTTGGCTGCACGACCGACCGAATGACCGAAGGACCAGTCTGACTGCTTGTTTGATTTATCTAATTTATGCAAATTTTAGCGGCAAATGTTTCATGCCAAAAATTTCATTTAATTTGCCAAATCATTTGTATTCTATTCATTGATTTAATTCTCCCGCAATGGTTTTATTTAATTTTATTTTTATTTTATTTTTATTTAATTTTTCTTTGAGTACAAGTTTCCTTTTTTTATTAGTTCTTCAAGGCGCATAAAATCTTAAATTATTTTTTTTATCTTAACTCATTTTGTTATTGAATTTAAGTATGAAAAATGATTATAAAATAATTGTATCAAAAATGCCGCGGCGGAAATTAAATACCGAAAAAAAAAAATAAATAAATTTGACCTTGCAACGTTTTCGCTTAAACGCGAGCGTGTGATCATAATGATCATCAATTGTTGCGTTCTTATTGTGGTTGCTGTTGCTGTTGTTGTTGTTGTTGCCGGTGCTGTTGAGTGCACAAGCGTAACCAGAGAAGGAGCAGAAATCGCATATAAATGCTTATCAAAGAAGAAGACGATATGAAGTTGATGATGAGGAAGAAGATGATGATGATGATTACGATGACGACGACGGCGTGTGTCTGTCATACATATTAATGAGGTGTGTGTGGCATGGTCGAATGGGCAGTCATCAGATCGAATGAACGAAACGAAACGAAAGAGTGATCAAGGGGGTTGGACGGACAGACAGACAGAAGTGTGGTGTGGTGTGAAACGTGGCGAGACGTGATGAGGCATGGCCGTGTCTCCAATGTTACTGAGCAAAGTCGCGCATGCGTGTCCATAAAGCAATCATTTCACTTTCGCAGGTGTCGAACGAACTGGTTGGATACGCTTTATATCATTTCTAGGCACACGAATACGCACACACACACATGTACATACACACATACATACAAACACACAAGCCGATCAATGGCAACAGGATACAAAGCGTATATTTACAAACTCGTACATATGTAAAGGATCTAGGCACACGTGTGTGTCGTCGACACAGTCTGCATGTCTGTCCGGCCCCTTGGACTGCTCGCGCTGCCAAGCACCTGAACGAACGCACAGACTGTCCGAACGATTCGTACGATAATTTTAATCATAAATTGCAAAATGTTTTTATTTTCTTAATTAGCGGAGGAGCGTTCTCGCATTTTCGCGTTCAAGTCGCGTGCGTGAGTGCATGCATGCCTGTTTGCGTACGCGTTCATCCTTTATGTAGCGCAAATGTCCTTGCCACATTCCATTGCTGTGGCGTTTAGCTAGTTGTGCGTTGACTGCACTGAAATTGATCTTAATTAATTGAAAACGCTGCAAAGTACAACAACAACAACTACGTACGGAAGATAATGATGTGTAGATAATGCAAGGCGGTGGCCAAGATATTTATCTGAATTGAGGGCCCCCAAAATGCTGATAGACAGGCGCTGCAGGCTGCACAGCTCAGCTCAGTGAGTGTGCGTGCATGTGTGTGTGTGTGATTGTGTATTTTAGTTGGGAAAAACTCACCCCCAAAGCATATTGTATGCCTGTCGGTTTGTGCACAACCTAATAGCCGAGACACAAACCAACCGACTACAGTTCTATTGTGAATTTTGTGCTTTTTTGAGTGCACAAAAAAATAAATAAATAAATAAAATAATAATAAAATGAAATAAAAATAAAAAAGGCTTAGGAAAAGTATCTATAATTCTACTGCAGCTACTTTTGTGCAGCGATTTTTCTACTTTGTGCTTAATTTTGTATGTCAAGTATTTAGTTCCTGTTTGAGAAACCCTTTTCATTGTCGGTGTGCGTTTAGTGCAAATTTATTTGGCGTAATTACCGCAATTGATTGTGCAGAAGAATGTACTCACGCACGCACGCACGCAATAACATTCGCTATACTCTTCACACTTGCATGAAGTATTCAAAGAAAAGAGTTTCATTTCTTTTGTGCGTCCTTTTCTGCTTTATACGTTTAAAGGATCACAATTTTAATGCTTGATTGATTTTAAATTGTTAACTGCCGAACTATTAAACACTTTAAGTGCACTTTGCCTTAATGTCCTTTTGCTTTGTGCAGTTAACGCTTGACTGCAGCTGCCTAAGTCGATCACCAAATACGTTGATCATTATGTTGTTGCAACGCAACAGGATAATATTGGCAATCGAAATCGAATCACATTTAATTTAGTTTACAAATTTGAAAAGAATCCTCTATCTTACACACAGATACAAGCCAACAAATACATGTGCATAGTTACTGAATATGTGTTAGGAGTGAATTGTCCTAGATGGTTTTACGATGACGCATCTTCAAAGGTCGATTGCCGCTATTCTGCCTCAAGATAAAGAAGAAACATTTTCTGATTTCTGCGCCAGTTTTGCTACGCTTATGCGTACTTTTGCGCTGTGGATAGCTCAAGTGCATAATTAATATATATCTAGATACATATATCTACATATATGTATATACCGTTCATTGGTTGTAATATGTCATGTCGTGCTTATTCACTTATTCTGCCATCTCCTACTTACACATTCGTCCTCTCAGTGTCGCCTTCTTATCCGAGTACAAGCACTCCTACGGCGCACGCCGCAAGTCTGCAATTAACCTTTAATTACATTTGTAGCACTTTGGCATGTGGCATGCTCTGCTGCTCGTTGCAAGATAAGATTAAGTTGCAGCGACTCTTACTCTACTTTAGTACTTGTAGTTCTAAAGAAACGCTAACAATGTTCTTGCGACAAATTATGGCCTTTTTGATAAGATACACTTGCTGGCATGACATGCGTTAGCGCGGCATTCGGTTTAATATGTCAGCAAGTGAACATAACTGAGTTCCACAGTATTTGGGACAACAGCTTGCAACAGCTGCTCTCCTATGCGCTCCTCTGCTTTGCTTTGCATTTTTGTATACTTTCTGTTGCTCGTGTTGTACTTGCCTATTGAGTGAAGTTGCCGAAAATATTAGTTAAGGCAAATAATCGAATAGCCAATTCCCTATTTCAAACATGCGAATTACCGCCAAAATTATTCGACACCAAACGATCTGCACAACAATCCACTATTAATAGGCTTTAAATATTATCACCTATTTTATGTTCATATGATGAAATTTTCTGGATTTATTTTAATTAACAATAATATTAACGTAATTCCGACCGAATTTTTGTGGTTTTTATTTTCGTCTTCAATCGCGTTGGATACTTTAAGAAAATGTATCTACAATATCCCAATTTTACATGTTTGAAATTGCATACATCCATTTTCTACTAACTAACATTTTGTTGCCTTTTGGAACCCATGGGCTTTGGTTAAGTGAAAGTTTGACTATAAATGAAATTATTGCTTTATGAAAAGTTGTTTAATTAGCTTTATAGACATTTTCAAATAAGAAATGATATATTTTGTGAGTTATTCATGTGTTCGGGACATAATAACATTTTTCTCATACACATTTTTAATATAAAGTCAGTAGCTTCATTTGTTTTTTAATTCCATAAATAAAATTTTCAAATCCTTGTTTAGTACTTGTATTTGTTAAAAAATATGCTTAAGTTATGTCAGTGAAGTATGAACTGTGTTAGGTGGTCAGAAATAGAGCAAATTTCTCTTTAGTATACTTGTGTGTACGTAATAAATTAAATATTTATAGAGTTAATAAAGGAGCAGTCGGACCAGACAAAATCTTCGGTTTCTTCTGGGGTTCGGCTGGGTGAATCTAGTCTAGTTATGAGAGCAGCTTATGAGTGAGAGTGCATTCTAAACAAAAGAAACCGAACCCTTTCCTCGATCACGATCACGATCTCTTTGTCCACTAAATTGGTAAAAAGATATGTAAAAGTCGTCTGACTAGAAAAGTGATCTTCTTTTCATTTTTGCTGTGTGACTTGATCGAATGTCATCCCTTCTGTTTTGCCATTATTGGCGATTTCATAGAATATCAACAGAAAAGAAAGGAAAAAGAAAAATTAATAAGAAAAAATACAATAAACCATAAAATAACTTTACACATCATGTCATTAATTCAGCATGTTGTAGCATGTATCTGTTTGTCAATTGTGTTGCTGTCCATCTATTCATGTACGTATGTATGTATGTGTCTTGCTTGCATTCACAAGTCACAGGGTAAATAAATTGGGCGTTAACATCAAATTGATATAAAAGGCGTTCGTTGGCTTGTTTGCTTTTGTTCGACAAAAGGATAGTTTTTCCTTCGGGGCGTATCACATGTTCTGCCATTCATTTATTCATTCATGGTCTTTTCAATTTATTTTTTGTCATGAATTCCAACAATTTTACATTTGTTTGTTTTTTGATTCTTCATGATGTTGACAAACAGTTTAATTATTCTCGAAGCCACGATTCAAAGCAATTTTTTTCTAAAAATAAAAAACAACAATTTTTGTTTTCTTTCTTTCTGCACAATGATTTTTTTTGCTGCTATTTTATTCAATTATTTGTTGTGCAAACAATATGAATGACCAAAACATGCGCGCTCACTCCCTGACCGTACGTACGTATCTCATAGATACATTTCAGTTTTGGTTGGCATTGGTTTTCTTTACTCTTAGATTTATACATTTCATTATTTCATTTTATTGTATATTGTAGAAGAAACTGCACTTGTTTGCATTTTGCGCAAAAACTGTGCACGTAAGGCAACAAAAAAACCAACGAACAACGCACAACTAAAAAAATATCACATTTTGTCTATCAGTGACGTGCTGCCAACGGACCGGGAAGCAAGCAAGTTGCGATATTGTATCTTGTAACAACATTGCCCACATGCTGTGCAAATTGTGAAAACATTGCATTGTTCAATTATTCTGGCATTCTTGCTGGTTTTCACGGGAAATTACGAAACAACAGTCACGAAATCAATACATGTGTTTTTGCTGCTTTTCCTTTTGTTTGTGTGTTGATTTTTGTACTTTGCTTTTTTCATAGTTTTGATTTCTTGCACAATATTTATTTTTTAGCTTACTTATTGTCCTCTTGTTAAATCCTTTTTATTGTTGTTGCTACCGTAGACTGATAGACATGAGTTTTGGCTAACGATTGAAGGTTCAATTGATCGATTGAATGCATGTATGAAATAAAATGTTCGTTCGTTTTGCTTGAAACAACCTTTGCTCTTCTTTCGTGGATTGCGTAAAAATTGTTTGCCGTTTTTCTCACTGTTTGTGCAAAATGTCTTTAATATTTTTTCAGCCCATCTTAAGGCATTGGCAGCAGCAACCACAGCATTCTTATTGTTGAAAGACATTTTTGTTTTCGCTCGGCCTAGCCAGGACCTTCTCAGAATTTCGTGCACTGTGCGAACTCAAATGTTTCTGTCTCACGTTCGCAAACAGCGCCGAATTGCACTTCGTGATCTTTTTTAAAAGACTTCTTTTACGCAATCGTTTTTCATTCTAATCCTTTTCCTGGCAAATATATGTAAGTAAGTCGCCTAATGCTCAGGCAGGCATGTGCAGAATTAATTTGCCAAAACGTTTTCAATATTGAGACCAAGTTGTTTGCACCCTTTTTTGTGTTGTGGGTTTTCTGTGCTGTTGAACATTTCATGAGCTCATACGAAAGGATTTTCATTTGATTGATTTGCTTTGTATAAAGATTAGGAAAATAAATAACGTTAGTTAAAAGGCAAAAATCGAAATGACTTCCTGCGCCATAAAATATTAAAGTAATGGCCAAGCAAAGTATATTAAATATGTTGTGAGCAAACATGCTTCGAATGTGCTTCCTGTTTCAGGCTTGTGTCCTTTTGCTACATGTTTTTGCAACCGAAAAAGAAATAAAATATTTACCTCATACTGATTCGGCCTCATGTCCGACGCCACCAGCCGACTGCAACAAATGCTTATCGATGGCGTCGTATCCTTTTTGATGAACAGCGACAAATAAGGAGACGTCGTCGTTGTCGTCGTCGTTCTCGTTGTTGACGACACTAATGTAATGTCAAGTGCATATTTGCAGTTTGTTTGTTTAACTGCACAAATTAGTTGATGAGAAGAGCCGAAAAAAAACAAGAGAAGACAAGAACACAAGTATGAATCAAAGCCGAACCGCGTTGAGATTCAAGTGCAATGCACTCATTGTATTTGCTGTTGCTGCATGTTGTTGCTGTTGTTATTGTTTTATGGGACGCGCCTATTTAACAGATAACGGAATTGCTTTTGTTTTTGCCGCCTGCTTTGAGATCATCATCAGCATCATCATCACTGCAACGTTTGGCCTTCTCAACGCCATCGCCATCGTTATTTGGCATTGGATTTGGTTGCCTTGGCTTTGGTGCTATAAATGTTTGGTATGCCACAAATTTATGTGTTTTTCATATCGAAATCGCACTCAGAACTTAATTAGTTTTGAGTGAGATATTGTGTCATGCGGCTTGTCATGCAGCTTCCAATTTGGCATGCGCAACAGAATTGAGTGCGGGCACATTTGCCTAATCAGAATGTAATAAAGCCAATTAACATTTAACAAACTAAAAACAAAACAAAAACAATAAACAATAAACAGCAGGAGTCTTAAGCCGCCCATTGGCTTCATTTGACACTCTTCTTGGCTTTAACATTTTTCATTTGTGTCAATAGCAGCTATGCAACACAACAACGACAACAACGACAACAACGACAATAATAACAATAACAAAAACAACAAGAGCCACTCTGCTCAGGTGACTGTGTCAGGTGTCGTCCGTGTGGAGCTAGAGTTGAAATTTCATCTGGAGCTCGTTTGGACACCGTTGACTGCAGTGAACTAATTAAGTCATTTGCCAGATCGTTACTACTGTCGTTGACAACGCAAAGCAATTTACTGAATGAAGAAATTTAAATAAAACCACAAATGGTGCTATTTGCGGCCTTGCCGGAGCTTGTATACTCTTGCAAGCATTTTACCAATAATTTTTTTCAATAAGAATTACTTAAGTTATTAAAGATAAAACGGCCCATTTTCTAATTTGAAAGCATTGCAATCAAACTATTCTTATTTTTGCAACCTTCTATAAGAGAAATTCCATTTTAAGTTTATCTTTATATGGGCGGCGCCACGCCTCTATGTCCGATTCATATAAAACTTTGGAATATAGTCGAGCATTAATAAAAGCATGTAATTGCAAAGTTTGTCTGTATATATTCAAGAACGGAAAAAGAATTACAAAAATACTTTATTTTTTACCGATTGTTTCTATGGCAGTTATATGCTATAGTCCCCGGATCTTGAAATATCTTTCATACCATCTTCGTTTACGTCAAAATATTAATTAGCAGCTGCAAAATTAGAACGTTTTTTCAAGGGAAACCACATTTTCGAACCATCACTCCTATTGCAGCTCTATTAGTCCGATCAAGATAATTCTGAGATATAGAATGCAAAGAATTTCTGCTGTTTAATTTTTTCGATAAATTTAAACAGAATAAAATATACTTTATATAATATGAAACGTCACTTTCTCTGCGTTGCAAACTTCATGACACAGTTAATATACCCTTTTTCCAACAGTCTAAAAATCAATGAAAACAAATTAAGAAAAAATATGATCAAATATGTTACATGGCGCGGAATTTCATTTGCATTGAGAGTATTCTGCTAAGACTTTAAGTCTTGTAAAATTGTTGAAGCCTTTAAAGTGCAAATTGAAAGCAAACTGGCGCGGCGACTAATCCATTTATGAATGCAAATTGTATCGATGTTTTTTTCAGTGCATGTCAAAGTCTAGCTTCGCATGATAATCATTACACTTTATTATTTTAACGCGCAAATGTTGACAGCGTCGTTCTTAGCGTGCCGGCGTTCTCGGCGCATAGCTTCTTTAGCCAATTTGGTCTTAAAACAAAACTGTGCTTAACTGCCTAAAAGCGCAGAGAGAAGTGCATAGAGTAGCGCTGAGCTGATGGCATATGGAATGCAACTTGAGTGCTTGATTATTAGTAATGCATTCATTTTACTACAACGCCATGCAAATGCGGCCAACGCTCATTGCCTCGCCTCTTGAACTTGAATTCGATATTTAGTCAGTATTTTCTGATTTGGAGTTTTCTTTTTATTTGTTTTTTTTTTTTATTCATTTGGTCATTCGTTCATTCGCTTTCAGCGTTTATCTTTGAGCATGGTCATAGCCATAAATTCCTCAACTGATAGCAGACGCATAAGTCAGGCATATAATGAGTGCAACGGCAGCGTTGACAGCGACGGCGACAGCGGCAAAATTCAACAGCATCAGACGGAAGCAGTTCCTTGCCTTTCTTCACCCTTCCGGTTCAACCTTTTCTCTTCTTGCAGTTTTCACTGCTATATGCACTTGTTTTTGTTTTTGTTGCTATTGTGTGTGTGTATTTTTTGTTGTTCTGTGCTCTTCAAGTTTTGAAAAATCACATAAAGTGCGATAAAAATTGGACACTTAATGCACATCAAACGTAACGTCGCAAGACACCAATGCCGCCGCTTGTATCTTCTTGAAGTCTCTTTCAGTACCTTTCCTTGCGCCTTACCGCGCTCATTCAACCTATCAAACGGTGTGTTTAGTGTTGTTGCGCAAGTTAAGTGCATGATTGGCATAGACCACACATCAAACAGTGGCAGTACGCTTTTTGAGAAATTAATTTGATAGTTTAACTAACTCTACCTGCGAGCGACACCGAGACAGTGAGATAGAGAGAGAGATATTGCTGAAGAGCGTATGAGAACTTCTCATGCATTCGGCGGTAGCTGTTTTTGGCATCAATGAATGTGAATGTGAATTGAGCTGAGCTGCGGTTTTGTGGCAACACTTGTCTTGTTCATGCGCCACAGTTGATTGTTTTTGGTGCTGTGCGTCTGCTGTCTTGTTAGGCTAATTGACTGAATTGCTCACTGTTGGCATTTTGTTGTTGTGGTTGCTTGTTGTTATAGGACCACCACCACTGCTGTTGAGTTCTGAGTTCTTTGGTTCCGCTAATGCTTAATCGTACAATGATGACAACAGCAAAAAACAACACACGCACACTTACACATTTATTTGCTAAAATAATCAGTTTTGGCTTATTTAGTTGCATCGTTTGGCTGTTGGTCCGTCCGTCTGTCTGTCTGTCGCTCGGTTGGTCTTTCAATTGGCTACACGGTGCGGTTTTTTAGTGTCTCAATTAATCAGTTTTTAAGTAGTTGTGCCGCGCATGTGCCGAGCAGATACTGTGAGAACTCTTTGCTTCCGTTTGAACGACCGCATGACGGCAAATGTTAAGCAATAATGTAATCAATTAAAATGTCTTTGAATTTATCTTAACTTTTGAGAAAGAGCCTTGAGTGTAAGTGTTTGTCCGAAGAAAAGAGAAATTGAAAATATGACAAAACAAGCACGGACGGTATAGTCGACATTATAATACGCTGCAACCAAGATTTCACGCCCTTAAACAAAGATATATTGTATATTTCACATTAGCTTACTTATATATTGCTTAAAATCCTTGTTAAGACAGGGCTTACATTATATTTGATGTAGTATTGTTGTAGTAATAACATAATGATAAAGCAGTGTCAGTATGAATCAAGAGAGGTGAAGAGAAAGCAAGAATTTGTTAAAGCTGGCACACTAAATTTAAAGAATAACGTATACGTTCGTAAAGCAGCGGTTGATACTCAATTGCTTTATGTTACCTAGCATTACGCTGCTACTTAAGCTGATTACATATCGTGCTTTTTGCTCATTTGCATTTGGCTTTTTGTTCGATGGTTTGTGGTTGGAACCTTTTATAACTTATTGGTTAGTTTAATTAAAGAGTTTATACTCGGAACATTCTTGGATATATTTGTAACATTTTGCTTTAAAAAACTTCAGTATTTTCATCAATCGTTCCGAAGTATTTTCTTTTATCGACATAATGGTTAAATTACAACAATTGGGCATCGTAATTTGATGATATAATCTCTCAATGCTCGATGATGTTTTATTATGCATTTCAACAAGGACATCAACAACAGTCAAGGACATAAACTGACTGCCTCGATTTCGATTTCATTGGAATTCCGTACTGAAATGTCAACTCAGTGCCGAATACTCAACTCAGTGCCGAATTTATAAGGGCAAAAAAAAGAATACGAAATTCAGAAGAACTACGAAGATAACAAAATATTAGATTACCTAAAGAGATTGCCTACTGATTGTACAATAAAACGCCTCCAAGCATTAGCGTTTGAAAGACGTTGACAACTCTATGACAACGCTGTTGTTGCATGCAACTCAGTTCAGTGTTCAGTTGGCATCGTTTAAATCAAACATGTCAAGGAAAGTGGAGCGTTAGAGGCGCGTGCATACAACGCCTACGCCAAGCGGATGCCCATAGCGATATAAAAATATCTATCGATGTTTTCATTTATTGTTTATTTCATGTTGAGATGCAATCAAATGGAAGGCAAACAAATCAACAAATAAACAAACAAACAAACAAATCGCTTGGCGAGCCTTTGTGCGCTACATTTGTTTGGCTACCTGTTCTCGAGTGCTGTAAAAATGTCGACAGTGCATATTTTATAGTATGCGCTGCTTCTGTATCTCAAATTTGTAAACGAGTATCTGCTGTACGCATCTTTGGGTTAATTAGTACCAGCCATTTGACATAATATGCTCTTCTATTCGAATATTAAATTTGTGCCTGCAGCGTTTTTATTCCACTTGCCGCTTTGTTGTTGCTCGTAAATTTCAATGACATTTTCAAGTGAAATATGCACGCAGCATGCGTTTTTATGTGCGCTCTTGTTGTTGTTGTCTTTTATTTACTAAAAATAATGCAACTTGTATTGGTGCATTGCTTTATGACATTTGTGTACTTTTGAGTTGAATAATCATAAATTTGTGATAAAAAAAAAGGCAGAAAAAGAAAATGTATCTTTTGGCCGTTGTTTCAAATGTTGTTATGTGCATAGTTGCACAAGCGACTTGCTGCTGCTTTATGTTCTTAATGTGTACAAGTCCATAAATATGCCATTGAGTGCAGCCCAGCGTTAATAATACGCTTAAGCGCAGCTTTTTTTGTTGTTGTTGTTTGTGTTTTTTATTGCGCAGCGCAAATTTGTGCAGCTTCCTGTAGCAGTTGCCGATGCCGCAGAGTCGTCGTCGTCATCATCATCGTTGTGGCTTTCGCCTCTTTCACTTGTGTCGGATGCGATTTTTAACAATAAAATATCACAATAGTCCTCAGGTCATTTAGTTAGACTTGCAGTTTATCATACACACACACACACACACACACACATGCGCGCTCAGACACTTGCGCACACATGCAGTCAGGCTACATACATGCATAGTCGTCTTCGTTGCGTCGCGTCGTTGTTGCGCAGTCGCCGTCGCCGTCACCGTCGCCGTTGCAGTCAAAGTCAGTTGATTTCGACTGCACAAGATTGATGGTAACGGGAAGTGCATGTATTTTTGCCTCAATGAGATGTTATTGCTTATGTTGTCAGACATTCCCCCTGCCTGTTTTCACCCGCTCTCGCGTATGCCAAACCACTTGCGCACTTAGCCGCCCGCTGCAGCCCGCCGACCGCTTCATGTGACTCACCCGCACGCAAACTTTCGCCTCAACTGTTGAGTTGTACTTGTTATTATGGCCGTTGCTGTTGTTGTTGCTGTTGGCTGCCAAGTGTAAATTTTATTGCATTTCAATTTTAATCTCAACTTACGCGATCATCGACATCATCAACATTATCGCCAGCGTCAGCGTCAGCTTAAGCGACGACTTTGCCTTATTTTAAACCGGAAAATATGCAAAAAATACAGAAAAAAAAATAACATTACTTTTTTTGTTTAGTGATTTCCGGTCGAAATCGAGGAAAATTTTAATGTTGGCCTGGCAAGTAATAAACTGATGACGTCATGTCCGCATGTTGTCCTCCTCACACACGTGCGTCCATTTTAGCTTAGCATTTTTGGTTATTTTTTTGCTTGTATCTTTTTTGGGTAATGTTCGATCACCTGCATTTGGCATTAGCCAGACTCAAAACTAAAGGCGCGCGCGCAGATGCGCAGCTGCAATCGAATCGCACTGCATTGAAGCCTTCATGGAGAAAATCGTTAAAAAAAAACAGAGAGCGGGGAGACAAAAAAAAAAAAAAAGATTCATAAAAAATCGTTCGGAAATTAAGCCTGGCTAACACACGCCAAGACGCTTAAGCAATGAGGGGACAAACGCTAATGCAGGCAGCCAGTCAGGACCAGTCAGGACCTTAGGTCATGTTATTAATGCGGACAAGTCGTTGTCGCGATCGTCCTGCGCGGCATTTAGGGCCGACTAGTGAGTGTGTTAGTGTGTGTTATCTGTTGGTCTGTTGCAGTAGCAAGGCTGGCAGTGACACCGGCCACAACAGCGCAGTGGCAGTGGCAAGTGCACGATTGCTGCAGGTGCAACTGTTTACCGTTTGTAGTCGTTTATTGAACACTTTGATTTCAGCTTAAGCTGTTAGGACATTAATAGTCAAAGTTCTGCTGCTGAGGGCTCATATGCTCAGGAGCAGAAGAAGCAACAAAAGAAAAATTTAGAATATATTAACAAAGTTTTATATATTGAAATATTAACAAAGATGTTAAACATTTTTGTTTGTTCTGTCTTTTGTACACTCGAAAAAAAATAGTCATCGATATGAAACTTTTACTTGTCAATTTCTTTTTTCTTCGCAGTATTAAATTCATCATTTTGTTCGAATATACTTAAAAAAATACAATAATGCTTTTTCAGTATCTAGTTTGCAAGAAGAGTATATTCACTTTGACATGAAGTTTGAAATGCAGAGAAGGAGTCGACAAAGACTATATAAAGTACATACATATATTGTATAACCTGGATCAGCTCGACGAGTCAAGTTGATATAGTCATGTACGTCTGTCCAGATGTAAATGCACATAGGGAGCAGGATTGGTGAAGATTGGATGACTATAGCATATAGCTTCCACAAGAACGATCGGTCGGAATTAAGATTTCTTAGAAAACCTTTTGTTCTTGAATAGAAAAACTTAAAATTAGATTTCTCTATAAGCAGACGCGATAGGAGACTGTAGAATTGAATGAAGCATGATTGAGTTGCTTGCTTTAAGACAAATTTGAAAACGGGCGTGGCTATGCCTCTTTTTCTTTAAAAACTTATATGACTCTTAATTGAGTTACAATAAAAAATGGTTTCCAATAAAAATAATTGAGAAAATGTTTGCAAGAATATACAACTTTCGGTAAAACCGAAAATAGCTCCTTCTCTCGTTATTATTATGTTAAAAATTGATAAATATATATGTTTGGTAAGGTGGTATACATAAATGGTGTATAGATCTAAGAGCTTTTAATTAAGGTCAACGAACGTTCAGTTATCTTCAGCTTTTTCGACTTATTTCAGCATCATACCTGCCATCTTGACTTGAATATACAATATTTTCCGCAACCCGCCCACTTTCCAACTTGTGGTTCGTTTTTTTTGCGTTTGCGCTGTTTGTTCAAAAGCATATTTCGCATGTCATGTTACAAAAAGGCACAAATAATTTAACCGCCAAAGACACGAAAAGGTTTGATTACTTAACTACAAAAATTGGTTGCATAACTGCGAATTGGCCCGAAAAAATACAATTTTGAGGCTAAAGTGCTGAACGTGAATTGGACACAAGGGAATTGGAGCGAATACTTGAAGACAAGACATTTATTTCCGAAACAGAATATCAAGGATAGACAGAGAGAAAGAGAGTGAGAGTGTGAGAAGCTCAAAGGTTATAGCGAAGGATGGTGACTCCGTGTTGTTGTTGTTGCCGTCGCTGGCATGCTGACATACTCGCGCTCGTTTTAAATTAAGATCAAACAAGGCGAACGTCATCATTATCGATGTCATCACCGTCAGCATTTGGACAATTATCTTTGGCGTACGCACATGAAATTAGCTTAATTATACGGCAGCAACAAAAAACATCAGCATTCAGCATTGTGCCTTTGGGCCATTATGTAACAAACGAGCAACAGCGGACAGTCGGACAGACAGACAGACAGACGGCTGGTTGGAGCGAGCAGACTTCAGTGACAGCGACCTGAACTGGCTTGAAAAATCTCACTCATAATTTGAGCACTTTCGGTCTTTGACTGTCACTTGGAAGTTTTGCTGGCGTAATTGATCAAACGTAATTGAAGATGTTGTTAACACATACTCGTATTGAGGCTGCAGAACGTTGTCGACCCCCACACAGCGAGACCAGCCCAATTCTGTCAAAACCAAAAGTTTCTTGTGTCTTAATAAGCATGCATATTGTTTTGGGCTTGGCGTGCGACAACCTAGGGGCATGCAACGCACAGTGATGGGGAACAGGCGGTGGAATGAGGTACAAGCGCTGGCTGACCACATGACGCCGAAAGAGGTGCGTTGACATTGGCAACGGTGGCAATGGCAGACACATGTGCATGCTGGATGATCGACAACATGTTGGCCGTCCACATCATGATGATCATCATACTTACAACAAGCAAATCATTGTAGTCGAGTGTCATCGACTTCAATATACCTTCTTTCGCAATTTGGCCATACTTCTACTTCAGCCAATAAGTAATATAACAGATTTGTTACATATTTCGTTGTATGATACTCGCATGTGTGCTGAGAGGGGAAGAGCGTACGAAGAATCCAGATTCAAAGCATTTTGGGTCACAAATGAAAGATTGGCTGGTGGACCAACATGGCTCAATCGATAATTTCATGGGCTTGCCATGCCTCCTTCTGGTCTTGAGGATTGATATGCCCTTGTAACATACTGTGATACTGTGCAGGGTATAAACATAATGTTTCTCTTGCTGATGAAGTGCATGTGGCTGTTGATGACGCACGCGCTACAGGAGTCCAAAAGTTGAGCATGCAAATCAATGCCAATATTCATGTACACGTATGCCTTATGTCTGAGCCCGCATACTTTGCGCACATCTCCGATTACGGGCGCACTCGTCTCTCGCTCGTCAAGAGCCCAATGAAACATAACGCGACAGAAGATAACTTCAACTTGAGTTGAATCAAGTCAACACAACGCAACTTAACTTAACTTAACTGACTCCTTGTCTCATCATATCATTAGTTGTAATTGATCCTGTGTGATCTTTGTGAGCCAGCGCATCCTGAACAGCATTGTCGTCTTGCTCATTAGTATCATCACCAACATCATCATCATCATCAGCATCGTCGTCGTCGTCGTGGTCGTTGTGATAATGATTAACCAACGGCAGTCGCGGCACACAGCCTACGTAAATGCCACTGTTGAGCGACCGTTTTAATGCGGCCCACGTCATTTTGATTTCAACATACTACTTACTTACAACATTTTGTATTCATGCTGGTTACTTGTTTCATTTACTTATTTGCTCAGGTGGCGCAGGCGCAAGCGCAGACTTGCCTCCGTTACCGTTGCCATTTGTTGGCCAGCTTGATGCCCACATTTGTAATTGCTGTTGTTGCTGTTGTGGCTGATGTGGCTGATGTCTCCTTTGTGCTGATGGTATCATTTTAATAGCTTTTGAGGGCAAATATTTTAAGTACGTGTATGAGCGAAGTGTGTGGTGTGCCGTCTCTCAATTGCTTGGTACATATAATGCCCATGGGGTTGGGCTTAAGCCCTGACAGCCCTCATGCTAACACTGATATGAGCAATTGTTTTCATTGAACACAATCTAGCTAAGGTAAAGCAGGTTCCTTACTTAGTGAGACTTGCGCTGCCTCCAAGTAGGCGGCATGAGTGTATGCAACATTAACAACAGTTGTCAAATTAACTGTGATTCTGCTTGCAAGTGCGCCGACTGCCGCTGACAAACAATGATGATTTAATTCAATGGCTTGGCATAGTTTGTTCATGGCTTATGCAAATTACTGTTCGGCACACTTCACGCTGTCAAGTGTCTTACAACGTTATCATCAAGTTTGTAACGCAGTGAAGAATATCGAACACATATATACATATTTATCGATGTGATTAAATTTCCAAAATTGGGACACAGGGCAGGATTTGCATTACAACCAAAGAAAATGCCATACAAAATGTATGGAAGTGATTTTTTTTGTGGTTGGTAGGAAAATCACCCTCAAACAAGAAAAAAGTGGTTTGGAATCGATGGTAACTTAAGTAAGGATAGTTTTTAGACAAAAGGAGGGCCATTCGAAATGCAAAAAATAAAAAGAATAAATAAAAAATAACTTTTTTTAAAAGAGTTCCAAATAAGTGACCATTTTCTATGACTATGCTTGAATTTTATATTATAACTCGGTCGAAAATCTACTTTTCCAAATAAACCGTGAGATTATTCAATAGCTAAAACATCAATCTAAAAAACTGCGCTTATACTTTTTCGATATCTTTTTTCATTTGGCAGTTGCAGTCGCTTAAATTTCGAAACTATGTTTGTTCCATTTGAGCTGAGAGTTACTCTATATATATTAAAAAAGAGTTGATTTGGTTTAAGCATGGCCGTCTGTGCTACTAATTTGTCTATCAGCATGAGTCAGAATATGTTTAATACATGTGCGTGGAGTGTATTAAATTATCGGCAAGACAGAAGTTAACTTCTTGCTTCGCGTAATTGGTTTTTCATGAACATACTTCAGTCTGAGTCCGCCAAATGATTTCTTTGTCTGAAACTGAGGTTTGCCTTTGCTTAGGGCTAATTTTTATGTTCGTTTTGATTATTTTCAAATTATGAAGGTTTGTTAATGATTCAAACCCGCACGACAAACTTCAAGTTGTCTTTCACTTTGAAGGATATTTCGTTAAACTTGAAATTGAAAATATGCCTTCTTTGTAGCCATCCATTGGAGGCAAGGCATCGTATAAAAAACTGCTTGAACGTTGTCAAGCATACGGCACAGTTTTATCAAATGCGAGCAATCTCGAGCAAACACGGCCGCGAAAACCAGTCATTTGCAGCGCCGTTGCAGTTGCACTTGCAGCAAGCCCAACGTTAATGCAGCCGTTGTGGGGCGTTGAAGACAGTCTACAAAAGTAAATAAAACAAACGGTACATTTTGCAGTGTATTTTTGTCTCATAATGCGTAACATTACGTCAGCAACGGAAGATGGCCTCAGACTCAGACTCAGAACGTACTTACCTGTCCATCAGCAAATTTGTGAAATTTTACACAAAAATCGGACAACACGCGCTACTTAATGATAAGCATGGCAGTGATGAAGCGTGTGCTCTGGCGAGTAGGAAGAGCCAAGCGCCAAGTGCATTCGAGGATGATTGAATGAATGAATGAATAAATAGCTGACTGACTGACTGATGCATCGTTGTGATGTGTGATGTGTGATGTGTTATGATGGTGATGATGGTGATGAGCCGACGACGTTTGAGCTTAAGCCAAAGCTACCAGAGGTGAGTCGGGCGCTGAGGCAGCAGAAACACGAACATTATTTAAAAAAACAAAAGAAGCAAATTGCTGAAATATTGTGTTGATCAGTGATAATGATGTATGGGCCGCGTGGAGAGCGGTAAGCTCAAGAGCAGGCGACGGTGACGGCGACGGTGATGGCAGTAGTGATAGTGTGTGAGCCACACGCACCCTGTACGCCAATGTGTCAGCTTGTGTGCATATTTGTGTTAGTGTGTGTGTGTCTGTGTGTGTGTGTGTGTCTGTGTGTGTGTGTGTGTATCACATTAAATTTAATCTTCTTACACCCGAAAGAACGACGCAGAAGATGATTATGACAACGGCAAGGAGCAGCGCCACTTGACCATTTTCAGTGGCCTGAATCCGATGATTGCTGCTGTGGCTGCGACTGTGGGACGAAAGGGTTGCCGAGCGTTGCATATAAATCGCTTTACTCTATACCACTATGCTATACTTCATTACATACCACACCACTGCACTCCACTCCACTCGCTGCAAGTCAACTCCTCGCCATACGTTTCGAATGCGCATAGTAGTCATTTAGTGCATAATACACTGTATTTATATAGGAAACAATCATAACTCATTGTGGCATTCGTATAACGTTGCCGTTGTGCGCTCAAAATATGGTTAAGCTAAAAGTGCGAGGCATAAAACGAATGGACAGACAGCCTGACAGACTGACTGACACAAAGACAGAAGTCTTGGCTGCCACTTGTAGATGTAGTGAGGCAGTCAAGCAGCAAGACAAACGCAAACGCGCATTTAATCCAGAATTCACTGTCGTCTTTTTTTCTTTTTTGATTTTTGTTTTTTGTATTAATTATGAAAACGAGATCAAGTCGAAGTCGAAGTCGCAGTCAAAGTCAGGTTGCATACAAAGTCAAAAACAACTTGAAGTCGAAATAAAGCCCAAAGGTTCTGTTGAGCCAAGTGAACAAGGTGGCAAACTCAAGTGCATTGAATTGTTTTTATTTTGATTTTTCATTTTATTAATAATTTTTGTATACTTTTGATATTCATGCACATTGTCAGTTGCTTTGCTAATATGACGTTTGAGACAAGATAGAAGCGCTTTTGATAGCTGCCTTGGTTTGTTGTGCGCCATGACAATTTAAGCTGAGCTTAGCTGAGTTACCGAAAGACATGAGAATGCAGCGAACTGAAAGCCATTGCTGCGAAAATTTGCACTTTGCGGTGATGGCGTACAAAATAAAAAAAAGCAACATATAATGGTACAGAAGCCGCAGCAGCAGCAGCACACTAAATAAATAAAGCTTGAATAATGGTTAAGAAGGCTAAGCTAAGCCATGGCCAGACCAAGTGTCAAGAAGTATGAAGTGCCACGGCTCAACTGACAGTCACTCATTAAGCACAATTTCAGCGCGCCTAACTGGCGTTTGAGGCTTTCTTTCTGCTCAATCGCACACTAATCACTCGAACGTACCTTCGTACGCTTTCATTCATTCGATTTTATTTCATTAAGTTTGCGTTTGTGCAGTTTTGCCGTTGCTGTTGCCTTTGCCTTTGCCCGTGTCTGCCAAAAAAGGAAATGTTTAGCTTGGAAGAGCAAAGCTTCTTGCTTGGTGTTGGCACTCATCATCAGCGTTAATGATGGGCAATTATGTTGAGTAAGCGAGCGACCGAGCGATCGAGAGTGAGTGAATGAGTGAGCTAGCGAGTTTCAAATACAACAGTCGGAAGCTGTGAATTAAAAGCCGAACCTGACGGACTGACGGACTGACTGGCCGGTTGGCTGGTTGCCTCAGCATTAACGTCATCAGCATCGGCAACGGCAACGGCATCTTTATCATCATCATATTTGACTTCGTATGCTGGAGCATACTTGAATGATGGTCGGCGTGCTTCTGTTGCTGTTAATGCACGATTCTTTTAAATAATAGCCTTTCTACACCTTCACATTCCGGTGGCAACACAAGTTATTGCCACAGACTGAACAATTTCAGCACGTATAAGAGCTTCAAACGTACGAAACTTAATTCATTTATTTATTTTTCAATGTCAATGAATACGCGCGCTTCGCGTCGAGAGCAGAAGTGAAAGAAAGGTTAAGTCCATGTATTGAAACTGTGCAATTTTGGAAGGGGATAAATAGATAGAGAGATAGTAAGGGTTAAAAAAAAATATTACTTAAATGCAGAAGTTATTTCTTATAACCAAAATAATTACAGAGTGTATTGAACTTGAGAGAACAAAAATGCAAATCGATTAAATACAGACTAACTGCGGTAATGTGCCATGGCTTGATTAAGAAACGTTGCAAGTCAACAAGGTAAAAATACTGAAAAGCTAAACGCTTGCGGCATAAATGAGGCAACAAGCAACAAGCAAAGAGAGAAGTGTCACGCTGTGTTGCAATGCTGCTGATTTTATTTAATGTTGATGATGGCTTAATTTTAATTATGTGCCACCGCAAAAGAATTTTAATTTGAACATTTGAATGTGTGCGTGTGTGTGTGCGTGTGTGTGTTCAGCTTCTGTGAATCTGCATGCGTTTCAATGCGAATCTTATGAATTGGTTAGTTTCACATGGTGCATGCAGCATGCAGCATGCATCTTCGATTGTCGTCGCTGCCTCGCTTGGCACAAGTCGAAATGCGCAAAGGCGCACAATTCATTGTCAGCTAACAAATGCGAGTACAATTGATGAATGCGTCGCAGCCACGCAAAGTTCAACTCAACACTCACGACTTCAGTGTGCCGACTTTGATTGCTGTTGCGGCGGGTGAGGGGCCGTGAGGCTTGCCGTGTGTTATTCTAAGGAGCGCACAAATGGTTTGGCGAGATCAAAGTATTTATGCAAGAGGCACTGATGACACATGAGATCTGAGCTTGTTGCTGCCTTAGCTGCCTTAGCTGCCTTAGCTGCAAAGCACTTCACACCAATAATTTGTGAAGTGATCAGCAAAGAACCAAAAAAAAAAAAAAATAAAACAAATAAAAGAAAAAGTGAGCTTATTGCGGTCTTGCCGCAGTTTTGATACGCTGCATGCAACATGGGTTAAAGGAAGCCTCAAAAAAATTTAATCGGTTGGCAAGCAATGAAGATGGTTCTTCGATGATGATGTTTCCTAAAATATTAGCTATTTATAATGGCATATATCTACTTCATTATGTTGCAAACGCTTTGACAAAGTCTTATTGCCATTGTTTGGTACAGTGGTGCGTACATTAAAGGTACTATGTGCTTGTAGTTGAAATTACAGATTTTATACAAGTTTTATTGTAAAGATTAAATAATGTTTTAATAAAGTAAACAAAAAAAAAAAATAACTTTGCTGCAATTTCCTGGCCAGAGTTTTGGTTTTGTTTTTTGTGTTTTTTGCATTAAGTAATGCCGCAATGTTGTTGTTGTTTTTGCATTTTATTGCTGGCTACTTGCCCACTCCTGTGCCGTCCTGGCGCGCAGCTCGACTCTGACTGCCAACTTGGCTGACTGCCGGTTTGCCTGACTGCTGGCCTGCCTTCAACAAAATGTTCGTGTTTAAGCGCTATTAACGACGGCTGCCGCCTCTGCCACATGACGAAGCCACGCGTATGCGCATGCGCATGAGCACTTGCAACAGCACAGCCTATTCTCTTTTGACTGCCTCAATGCGCTTTTCGTGTTGTTTGTAATTAAAAACAAAAAACAAAACGCGCAAAAAAAAATATCATATATGTAGCAGCAGCAGCAGCAGCATCATCATCAGGCAATGTTGCCACAACAACATGCAGCAGCAGTCCAGTATCCAGTATCGACGGCATCAGCAGCCAAGGTTTACTTATTTGCCTTTTCCATTGAAATAATTAGTTCAAAGTTAAATATTCCTCATGTCTCCGTTTCTGCCCCCTCTGCAGCACTGAGCGGTCTCGTTGAATCGACGCGTCGCGACGTTCAGGCGTTGCGTCTGCTTATCGCACTTGAGCCGCGGAATTAATCGATTTGCGTTCGGGTGCGAAAACATTGGTGAGGTTTTAATTGATGAGAGTGCAAGAATGCGTTGATGCTTTTTGATTTTCTTGTCTTAATTTTTGCACGCTACAAAAGGGTATAATAACTGAGGCAAGGCGTTTGTAACGCATAGCAGCAAAAGTGCATGTTATTTAACGCGAGAGGGCGCTTTCGGCACATGGGAATTGAATGATTTTCAAGAACAGCATTGGGCGTATTTTAAATTATGAAAGATTTTGAATGAAAAATGTGTTTAGATACATTTTAAGGTCTTCTGTTTCGAGAAGCGTATAAACGCTTTGGCAAAGCCGTGCATAACGTGCTTTAACAACGCTTTCCTGCTTGCCACTCCTGGCGTGTGTAGCACGGTGCTGATGACGCGTACAAATGATGGTGCTTACTATCGAGTGATGGACATAGGCAGCATCTATGTGCGCTCGTCTGCATGCAATAAGGACGACATTGATTTCATTTTCGAAGTCGAACACTTTCAAGAATCGCATATCGAAATAATTAGTTTTGCCAGATTGATTTTGTACTCAAGAAGAACACCAAAAAAATTGTACTGACAAAAATATACAATAATTACTTAAGTCAAATGAAATTCAATGGTGTACAATAGAAAAATAACAAAAGTACAATAAAATATCGTAAATTTCTAATTGAAAAAGAATTGTGCGCGTTTTGTTTGTGCACAGCGAATTCTTTTGTTGTTGCAACAATTGTGCGTTTTCTCAAAAATGACAAAAGGTGAAAATTGGAACAAAGCGGCAACGTGGCAATAAATAAAATGCAACGCGTGTCAATGCATTAACGGTGCATGCTTTATGGCAGCATGCAGCAAATGTGGAAAGAAGGAAGGCGCTGAGCCGGGCTGAGGATCAACGAAAGGTAAGAAGAAGCAGCAGTGTCACATAAACAGTTTATGGAGCATTTAATAATAAATTTAAGCATGATTGAGGACCAAAAGGACAATGAATAAATCTCAAGCAAATGTTCTGTTTTTTTTGTTGTTGTTTTTTAATTTTTTTTTGGATGTTTGGGATTTTTTTTGGCGAAAAAGAACACTCAAAACGTATTCAATTTGAACGTAGTGCTTAAATATTCTGTATAGAAAAACGCAAGGACCTTTTGCAGGAACCGGACGTCCGTTTATTGTCCGCATTGGTTGTTGGCTATAATTAATGTTGTACACTATTTTTTTCTCTTTTGGCTTAGCACAATACACGCAATTTGTATGTGAGTTCATTTACCCAACGTAGTTGTTTCACATCATTCAATCTGAATATGTCCTCTGGCACACACTCCTTGCTGATACTGTGCCATCATGCGACTCCTTTTCTTTTTTTTGACAACTCAATTTGTCTCTACTGACCGGAAATTCGGCGCAGTTTGCTTGTGTTCAGCAGAGTTTCCTACTTATGCATTTTACTTGCTTTGCAATTGAGTTGTTATAATTTACAGACAGGACAAAGCTGTCCTTTGGCGCGTTGTTCTTTTTTTGTCCAATGCTTTCTGCAATTCATTGCGTGTACATTATATTTCTCGCATTGTGTGCAAAACAATCGCGCAATTGTGCTTTGCACTCGAGTCATTGCAAGTCCTGCTGAGTCGTACAGGGCGGCCGGGCATTTGAATTCATATTCGTATTCGAATCCGGCAACGTCGACCTCGGACCACACACTTCAAGACCAAGCACGCCTGTGCTTAGTTTCCGTGCAGTTTACCCTGCTGTTTCTGACAGTCCCACAGTCCCTAATAATGATATCGCCTATTCAAAGATTCGTCGTTGTCTCATTGTATTTTATTGTTCTGAAAAGTTTGGTGGTCCGCAAATTGCATGAATCACAGACATTTTGGTTGCATCCGTTGATGTATGCAATTCCTCTACGTATGTTTTATCCGCTGGCTCATCTTTCGTTCATTATTACTCCTTACTCCTCAAAGAAAACATAATGAAAATTTTCTCAAAGGCTAAATTTATTTAATACATTTTTTATTGCAGGCTCAACGTATTGGGTGTCCAGAACAACCAGTAGTCTGTCCTTCAGTCGTTGAAGTGACTCATAATTTATTAAGTAAAAGTAGTAATTTCTCCGTTCGTGCTATTATTTTTACGAGTTTCACCTACCACAGCGACACACATTCAGTGCTTAATCTGTAGATGACGCAGTATCTGCGCTTGTTAGTAGCAATTAGTACGTGTAGCACGCATGGCAGCCAATCAACAATGCAACCATTCGACCAAAGTAAAGAGTAAAGTCGCTATGGCTAGTTAGATAGTTATCAGCGCCTTGGCCTCAAAGGCTGCACGATGTCACATCTACTAATTAAGGCAGCAGTAGCAGCAAGGAGACCACACGAAGGATAAGAAATCCTTTTATAGTTTTATGCATTATGCATCCTTTCGTTTCGAAATTGTCTGCTCACTTTCTATGCAACTTGTTTCACTATTGTTTTGTTTTTGTAATGACATCATCATTAAGCGTAAGAAGGCTCTGAGATGCGTAGATTACAAAAAGGACTTTCGTTTAGTTCTTCTTTCGGCAGAATTTATTTTGTACTCCAACTTATTGTTTGCTCTTCAGTTTGTAATTAAACTTTGTTTACGAAATATGCCGTTTTTTAAGCCGATTTTTTTCGAACGCTTTATTTGTTTAAGCCTCAGAACTGGGTCAATAAGTTATAGTCTGTGGCTTGCTTCTGATTCGGTCTGTTTGGCCGTTTTTTTGTTATTGTTTTTGCTAATTTGTATGCTGATAGTTACTAATTGCTTGTTATTAGCCAAAGCCGTATACAAATTCAAGTTATGAGTGCCTTTTTACTGTTGTTTTTTTGGCACACTCGTATTCCTTAAGCCTTTTTTCCTGACTCAAAAGCACGGCTTGTGTTTTTGTTGTGCTCGAAATTCGTTTCTGCGCCCTTAGTGTCTTCGACAGTTATTAAGCTCGCCAGAATTTATATGTTTTTGGCTGCGCGCGCCGTGGCAGCAACACTGGCCAGCTCAGCACATCGCATCTCATCAGAACAGAACATTTTCATGTAAGACAATTATAATCTTAGCTCCGTTGAGCTTATCTGAAATACGCGTGTGTGTATAATGTTCAGTATGGCTCGAACTTGCTTTATTGATTGCAATCTGCACTTGTTTTTTGTTTGTTTTTTTGTTGTTTAACTTTTGAGGTTATTTTACTTCTGTGATGAGAGTCTCTGTGATCGATAGCAATCATTCATTCACTCACTTACTCGCCGGTAATGGTAAGTTCCACGGTCTCAGCTCAACGGTGCTTTTGTGCCACATCAGTAGCTTTACTGGCTGAACACCTCCTAAAGATATGTTTTTTTTTCACTTTTTTTTTTGCATAAATGCGCGCCTGTCTTCATTTCATTCATATTCGCTTGTAATCTTCTACACGACTCGCAGCATTGATTAACAGACCACCCAAGTGGTGAAATTTTGCCACTAACCGTTGGCAGACATCTTGTCTGTCTGTTTTGTCTGTCTTGCCACCTTAAGTCATCAGTGTAAGTCATTTGTTTGCGAAAATTAGAATAACTTTATTTTAATGGCCATTATTGTTATTTCGATGCTTTCGTTAAATTTGGACATCAAGTTACTTCTGCTGCCTGCATGACTTGCAGCTTGAAACCGTTTTCAACTTTAATCTTCATTTAACGTTAATAATTGTGTTGGTTTTTTTGTTTTTTTTTTTCGAACGTGGCATACAAAATCGTTGACAATGCACATTTCAATCATTATAAAAATTCTCAATGCTAAAAGATAAAAGTTAAAATAATACAAGTCAACGAAAAGTATAAAAATTTAATATTGCATGACTGAAGGCAAAAATTCTAAAATTGTAAGTTCAATTAAACTGACAAATTTTTATGTGACATTGCTCAGAGCGTCGACGTACTAAATCAGCAATGATGAGCTGAGCATGACGATGATGAGCATGGTAATGATGAGGCTGAAGTTGATGTAGAAGACGTCGCATAAGCGAGATAGAGCAAAGCAAAGCAAGTCAGTCAGTCAGTCAGTCAGCAAGTTAGTCAATTAAGAAGCGACAACTTCATATGTCAAGTTTCGTTACCTTTTGCTGCGATTTCGATTAAAAATTCTTATTAATTTTTATGTGCGAGACGAGTAAAAACGTCAATAATAAACATTTGCGAATATCAGCGGCCAGCAAGAAGCTTTGCAGGCGCACTTTGTTGCCACTGCAGCTTCTTCGTACAGTAATGACTTCCTTTAATGACACTGAACTCATAAAATGCTAACAAAAAATGTACAATATGAGTGACTGCAGTGGCATGAAAACGAAGAGAAAAAAAAGTACGCTTATTAAACAAGCAAAACAACAACAAAAAAATAATCCCAACCGAATATGATTGACTGCGTTGGTTTTTGCTGCCTGTGTGTTTGTCATGAAGATCAGCAGCAATAAGATCATCAGCAGTTTGCAATGACTTCGGCTTAGACGTCAGCGTTCGTTAGCTTAGATTAAATTTAATTGGTGCGATTTATGTCTGAGCTTGGCGAAATATTTGTGCCTCTAATGGCATCGCACTTTTTGCTGCAAGTGCTTGTGATTTATACAGTGGATTCGGCATTAGTTACATATGCATGCCAAATTAAGGTTTGCCAACGTTTAACCAAAATTATTTCAAAGTCTCAGACTTTTTAGCAAAAAAGAAAAGAAAAAAACTTTAAAATAATTTACGGCATGCCGCTTATTGAATCTACTCGCAGAGCTGCAATATTTTGCAATTTTATTTCACTGAGCAATGCAAATAAAATTATCTCATTACAAAATATGCCCCGAACGTAAAGAACGAACGAAAGATCGAAGCTGATCATGCGAGTCACTTGAAGCGCTTTTAGGCGTTTGGCAGACCAAAAGTTATCAAATGTTGGCAAGGAGCCGACAGAGGAGCTTGTAGGAGTGTGCGAACGCAACGACGCTAAATAGATTATGCCAAATGATCAAAATCACGTCATAAATTTACGATGAAAATACAGAAAAATAAAAGAGGAAAAAGTAAAAACAAAAAGAAAAAAGTGAAAAGTGGACTGGTGAGGTGAGGTGGGAAGAGAAGAGGTGCAGTAAAATGCTGGAAGGCGCAAGGCGGCGAACGATCGAATGATTTACTGTATGTGTGTGCGTGTGCAAAGTGTATTTGCAAGGAAGTAAGCGCAAAGCAGACCCGTGTAGGCGGAAGATAAAACGCGTGATTTTATACAATTATTATTTTTTACTTTTTTTATTATGTTTTTTGTTTTGTGTTTTGACTTCGTGTTCGTGCCAAAATGAAGAAAGATGCAATGAGTTGCTCTTTAACACATTTAAACACATTTAAATTGTGAGCGCTTGCGTAAACTTGTGATTGCTTGCAAGCCTGCCTATATGTGCGTGTGTGTGTGTGTGTGTATGCGTGCGCACCCACAAAACCACCCGCCTTATGTGCAATAAGAACAAACTCAGTAGCCGCGAGCATTTTGTAGGTGTGCGCATGCGCAGTGATAACACAGTAGAGCGTGGCGAGCAGTACAACAGCTTGCCCTCATTCACAACAAGCGTAGAGGCACAACAACAACAACAACAACAGCAGCATAAGTTCTGCTTTAGAGTTGCGAAAAGAAGATTTACAAAAAAAGTAAAGTATTTTAAGTTATAGCAGAAATAATGTACACCCTGTAAATTCGGACAATCAAAGCGGTAAAACCCATTAAACGTTTGAACACTTTAATCAAAAATACTTTTTTTATACTCCGGACTTTTCTTTCTGGCAAAATATAAATGTAAATATATAAGGTAAGCGTTCTAGTAATGAATCATATCCCAGTTTTGGATCAGTACAACAACCAAGAACAATTTTTCATAATCTTGCATTGATTGATATAAATTCATAGAAAAGTGGCATTTCAATGTAAGATCTTAAAACAATTTTCCAATAAATATACTACACCTGATTCTGAAAATTCAAATCATAAAATATCATCTCATTAATTGTTACTTTATGACGATCGATTACTGGGACAAGACGATCCATTACTGGGACAAATATTCACAAATTAATAATATTTAATAATATTTATTTCATATTCATATTTATTCATAAACTAATAATATTTATAATAATAAAACGAAAATTAATTAATAAAGTCTAATATGTATCGCGTATTTTCAGGACTAAATGTCTAAATAAAAAACAAACATTTTTTATGTATGTATTTTTTTTTTAATTTATAGTGAAGAATTGAAATAAAATTGTTCCTTGACTGATCCATCACTGGAACGTTTACCTAATCGGGTATGCTTTTTTCGTTGCCTTACAAACTTCTTGGCAAATTCATAATGCCCCATAGAAGTGAATAATAAAAAGCTGATCATATTTTAAATATTCTTCCGCCTCGTCTCGCTGCAGGCGTTGCACAACACGCAATAAATTTAATGCTAAGTACGCGCTTCGATTTTGGGTTTCTTTGCTGTTTTGTTTATGTTATGTTGTTGTGATACCCTGCACTGTGTAATGGAAGCATTTGACGTGCATACCACAAAGATCAAATATGTGCAAATGTAAAACATATCTAAGAACGACTCTAAGATCTCATAGAATTGAAATAATACTAGACAGACTATCAGCATACTTGATGATGAAATGTTTGTAGGGTATTATATAGTCGAGCAGACTCGTCCATATCGCTGCTATTTATTTCACATTGGGTTTAAGCAAATGCGTACGCTTGCGTGCAAAAATCGATCAGCGCGAAATGAAATTGAAGTTAAAAAGACTGCGCCTGTGGCACTGCAGGATCTTGCGACGATGACGGTGTGGTCGGCGGCGGGGGCGTCGGCGGTGGCGGTGGCAATAAATACATTATGGCAGAGTGGCGGCAGAGCGTGTGAATTGACTTTGAAATTGTAGATGCTCAAAGTCTTATTGTATGAATAGAAGATGCAGTAAGCAGAGACAGAGACAGAGAGACGGGAGAGAGAGAAAGGCTCGAAGAAAGTGTCTTAAATTACGCACGTGCTCACTTGCTCTTCTTATTTATATGCCTCTCTGTCTTTCTTTCAGTTCACTACAGTCCCTTTTTCTAATACAGTTGTCAAAGCGATCGTACAATTTATAGTTTGCACGCATCTCATTAGGTCTGAGCTGCTGCCTTTTCACTGAGACCCACCAAGTTGCTAACCGTCGACTAAACGATTTCATGAATGAAACAATGAATGAGTCAAGCACTTTCTCAGCCTCAGCCTCATCCTCACTCTCTCTCACTGTCTCTGTCACTTTTCATAGCAACAATTCCTCATCCGCAATGCAACCAAAAGCATAATGTAGTATGAAGTTCATGTTGTGCTTAATACAATGGCCTGACATGATCAAAACTGAAAACAATACAAAACACACATATGCATAAAGAAAAAAAAACACAAAAAACAAGCAACAAAAACACCTACAACAACCATCAACAAATTGAAAATTTATAACCATGCGACGTGAAAAATCATCATCATCATCATCATGATCAGCACGGCTTGAAAGGTGTGGGCAAAGTTTTCACGCGCCGGTAGCATCATTTGCTATGTGCACTCTCAAATGCAAAGCCGAAAAAAGGAGCGAGCATAAGCATTCAACTTGGCATAAATAATCAGAAGCAAAGCGAAAATGTCCTTTTTGTCTTTCTGTCTTTTTGTCATTCAGCCAAAGCAAATGCATTTTTTACACAGCGACACATTTGTCGGCAACATGTTAGAGAAAAAGAGCGCACGCAGCACAAAAGTGTCATAAGTAGCTGTTGGTAGCCGTTCTGTATTCTGTATCTGCGCACACTGCAAAATATACTTTTCAATTTATTCCTCAAGCAGGCCAGCGTACAAACTCACGCCAGCAACATTCAGTTTTGCTCAGTGTATTTAGCGCACTGACACATGTCCTGCCGTCTTTAGGTGTGAAACGTATAATAAAGACAGCAAACAAAATCCGTGAAGCATTTGCAAATCGATTTTCAAAATGTCACAGTCAATGATGAGCTCACGCTCAGTGACAGTGACTCTACTGTACCGTCAGTACCGTCCGTCATATGCCAAGTTGTGCGCTGAGGAAATTAAGAAAATGTCTTACGATCGCTGAACGTCGATATCGCGATATATTTCCGATATATGAAGGCAAGTAAGAACGTTAGTCAATGTTTGTGTTTAATTGGCACAACTTGTTCCAGTCGCTCATGATTATGATGATGTTGCTGACCATGATGATTATGATGATGTTGCAGAGACTTCGACTGAGACCTTTCAGCGCAACAATTCATCTTCGTCTGCAAATGGGCTCATGTGTGTGCGTGCGGTCGTTGTTTGCCAAACCAAAATGATTGCTTCGCGATTATTTCGCATTTTTTGTTTTGTAGCTGTTGTTGTTACTGTTGTTGTTTTTGTTGTTGTTGCCTGCAATTTTTATGCGTGATTTATTGTAAAAAATGAGTAAGCAGTAAGCCAAACAACAACAATAAAAAAAAGTGTGCGCTAAAGAATTTATTATTGTTAGTTGAGTCCTCAAACGGTATTTGGCTGCGACCATGACGTTTGTAACGCAACAAAAGGCCGAGATACTTGGCATAGAATATACAATACTGCAATAATTTTAATAAAAATGTCTCAGCATTTTTGCACACCCGCTGCTTTCATAGCAACTGCCATGATTACTAATCAATCGTAATGCAAACATGCCGATTGGTAGCGTATACAAAAGGCATGAGTGCCGAATAAAATGAAGTTGGTTTGTTGGTTTTTGCGCGTTTTCGTGAGGTTTTTGCGCAATTGTGCAGAAGATAAATTGGGATTAGGATGATGTACGTGGCTCTGCTGCAGGCTTAATTAGTGCAATTGATTTCATATTATTTGCGATCCTGCAGTTGCACAAACAGCAAGCAGCTTAAGTGGACCACCAGGAGCGCACCAATGCCGTTAATAATAATAAAAAAGAGTAAGTTGATTTTATAACAAATTTGCTTCAAATTGATTCAACTTGAGAAATCGAAATGAAATGAAATCAAATGTTGAAAATACAATGAAAACATACTGTCTCATTAGCTGAAGCGCTTGAACTCATGCCAACAACAACGTTGCGAAATAGAGCGTAAAAAGGCAGCGATTTATGCAATGCTGATAAATCACATTAAAATATTTCATGCAAACGAGATACACACATGCAACAAGGAAAGCATTAACAACTTGACAAATCTCTAAGCGAAATCAGTTAACAACTTAACTAATGATTATCGATGCACATGCAACAGCAACGGCAACAGCAACGAAATGTTGTTGGTGTTGTTAGTTGCAGACTGCAGCCTGGAGACTGAAGACTGGAGATTGCAGACAGAGAGAAAAACAAACAAAAGTGTGTGTACATGTATGTTTTGCCTAAAGTATTGAAAAAGATCAAATCAAATGTGAATGTTTGATAAGCACTTTTACGCGCATCTGCGTTTGCATCTTTCCGATTTGCATATGAGATCGACTCCTTGCACACGCACACACACACACACACGCGCACACACTGCTTGGTGCGTTTTGTGTGTAAGAACCCCAAACTAAATGTGAGTTTGGCTTTCTTCGATTTGCAAATGAGTATTTTATGCAATATATTTGTTTCTTGATTTGTTGCATGTTGTTTTTGTTGTTTTATATACAATATATTTTTGTTTTTTGTTTTTTTTGGGTCTGTTGCTAAATATGCAAATTAAATGTAAATAAGCACGCAACTATGCTGCAACGTTGCTTAATTCTGAACTCGTTGCACGTCGCGCAGTCAAACACGATGCCGGCTTTGGTCGTCGTTCGTCTTCATCAGACGCTGAACGTTTCTTTTGCTGATTATGTATCGCCGATAAGCCCACAATCTTTGCCTTTGTGGCATTTCTTTACGAGCATTTTAACAAGTTTTCTTGTAAAATTTAACAGTTTCATGCCTTTCAAGTATTCTGCGTCAACCGACGCTTGACCACAAATGAAAAGCACATGCCAAAGCATATTTAATAGACTATATGATTTATACATACAACAGTACATACTCATACACATACATACATGTGTGTATGTGTGAATTTTTATACCCTGTACCCCCTTACAAGGGTATATTAGTTTTGTGCGCATCGAAAATGTGTAAAACTAACTGTAATAACTGACAAAACTTCGCAACTACATGTTCTTACCAATAATACTAACTTTATTAATAAGCTTAAAGGGTTACGTCTCCTTAGAATTTAAAATAAATCGAATTTTTTTTTGCATTTTCTGAAGGTATAATATCTTGATCATATTCTCTGAAAATTCCAAGATGATCCGAAGAATATTTTTCGTGTTATAAAAGAACTAACGGAGGCCTCTCTGACGCTCGTTAGAAGAAACGTAAAACTTTAAGCACTTTTTGCGGTGGCCACTGTCATTTAAAACCGCTCTATGGATTTTGATGAAACTCGCAACTGCTGCTTGATAACTCATAAATCTAATGCTTAATTGAAGAATTTGAATTTTTTTTTATATTTTCGATTTTTTATAAACAATTTACTCTTATTTTTTGTCTAAAAATCGAAAAATTTAATTTCCGAGGCTGCCATTTTGCTGATTTTTTAAATAAATCAAAAGTCTTCGATTAAGCACTAGATTTACTATTTCACTATTTGTGTTTTAAATTTGAATGAATTCGGATAAACAGTTGAGAAGTTAAGGTAGTCACCGCAAAAGACTATTTTTAAAAAAGGTGCAAATATATGAAGCTGTAACTTTTTAAATTTATAATATTTTTTTTTGAAATTTTGGTAAGATAAACTTCAATTAATATGTAATATAGTAGTATTATTACTTTTATAAAAATGATAAAATTTCTATAAAAAAAAAATATTAAAAATACTCGATTTTTCGTGACTCTAAGGAGACGTAACCCCTAAATAAGATTCGGACATATGGGCATCATACCGCACACATACAGTAATACTTTAAAATGTAAGCAGTAAGAAGATTTTCTGCAAGATGATAGAAGATTTTTTGCAAGCAAGAAGAAGATTCACTGTAAGCAGGAGGAAGGTTGTGATTGTGGAGACTTCAAAAGGATACAATTATTTTGTTTGTGTTGAGAGAAATTAAAAAATGTGCTCGAATACGTACAGTTGTCTTTAAAAATGTATATATTTCTTGATAAAAAAAACTGTGCTTCATTTCTTCAAGGATGCTTGTAAGCGTATATATGTTTCGGCCAAGCTGAAAATAACTCAATGTCGCTTTGTTTTACAAAAACGTTTGGCGCACACAACAAGAGTCCAGTGGCATGAAGTGGAGTTGTTGGTAATAATCAATACGTCGGATCAGATAAGTTCAGGAGCGATTTTTTTAATTGTGAAATTGTTTATTATAATCGCAATTAGTACGGCGACGCACGGACTTACACGCTGCCACGTGTTTGCCCGTCCACATGCATGAGCGTACGTAGCGAGATAAATCAAAATTGATAAGGCAAAGATAAGCCATACAAGTGAGAGCGATACACATATGTAGTCGCCTATACCCGACAATATAATACCCTGCGTACGTGCGCATCGACTTTTTACTTTGTCTTATTGTTATTTATTTTTTTGTCAGTTAAGTGATTGCAGTTTATGAGTTATTATGAAGAAGCAGAAACAAACTACGAGTGTATAAAAAAAGTGTTGCTGTTGTTGGTATTATTATTATTGCTTACTTTAATCTGCTGGATCCGAAAACCGAAAACTTAATTGCAAACGAAAAGTGAAACAGTCCAGTTGAGTCTGTGCTCGGTGCACTAGCAAAGGTGGCGAGACGGCTTAAGTTGCATGCGACAAGCCATGAGCCGAGATATGAGCGCCTTAATGTAATTTATGATAGTTGATCATTATGAAAAAAAAAAATGGAAAAAATATTAAAATAAAAGTAAAAAGAAAAACAAAGCGATAACGATATGGTATCAACGATAGCGATTGACGGCGGTGTCGATCGTCGTCAAGAAAAGGAAAGGAAAATTAGGTCAACGTTAATGTAATTTTGGTTATCCCTTTTGGCTTTTCGCATACGACATTGGGCGATGCGTTAAAACAAAAGTGTTTATGATTGCCACGATGACGGGATTGACTGTTGTTGTTGTTTCATTTGTGATTATACATCACTCATTTCAATTAAACGTACAATTTAAGAACTCAATAATGCAACCATTTTGTAATCTGAGCGATTACGATTACCAAGAAAAGTGATAGTGATAGTCTGTAAAATGCTTTGCATAATCTTATTGTTGCAGACCATATCGACTGGTCTCATAGGGGGTATACGAAAATTGGGTTTATTTATAAAAATTAAAATGCAATTTTTCAAGTGTATGAAAAAATGCGGAAAAAGTGTTTCACTCTTTTATCAATCATTAGTCTGCCAATTAAACTCTTCTTGCCATTTTTTTTCAATATTCAAACCGCAAATTATCAACTTTTCCCGCTCACAGCCTCGCCTTTCGTGTAAGTAAATCATTTTGCGGCATAATTAGCATTTAAAACTATACTTTACTCAATCAATGCATGATGATCATGCCATGCAAAACAAAATATATACAACAACCATCACCAGCATCACCAGCACGAAAAATCTGGAAAACTTTCTAAAAGCGTTACATTTCCGTTAATAATAATTTCAACTCAAATAGCTTGTTGCTTGTATCTGAAACTGGAACTGAATGCACGTGTGCCAATCGCGCTGATTCGTACGCTTACTGCGAGTGTTTTTCGCGACGCTAATTGAAATATTCTTAATCAGATTTTATATGACGAGGCAACACTAACAACAACAACAGCAGCAACAACAACAACAGCAGCAACGTTCATTTAATCCGCAATTACGTACGTTTCGGTTATGGTTACACTCGTCTTAAGCGATGGTTTAATTTAGCTCAAAAGTACTGAAATTCAGGCAGACTAACTGACGGACAGCGACAAGCAGAGTCTGACGCTCTGACTAGACGTGAAGATACAATATAAAATACAGTGGCTAAAAATATCAGAAAGCAAAAAGAAACAATAAGTAGTTGTTGTTGTTGTTGTTGTAAGTCTTTTAATGGTTCTTGTTAAGCGTGTAAAGGATTTTGCCGCTGTCGCTGTCGCTGTTACTGCTATTGCTGCTGAAAGGGCTGAAAGAGCTGAGCTGCTCTAACCTGAAGTTGACTTTCGATCGATCGATAGGCGTTGGCACGCACGCGTAATGCCAAGACAAGTCGAATTTGTTCATTCACATGTCTGTCCAGCCGTCTGTCTGTCTGTCGGTCTGTCTGTCTGTCTTTAGCGCTTAACAAGGTAGGCGCGCCGCAGTTATGCGAATCATTTAATTTTTTTTTTTGTTTTCATTTGTTTTTTCAGACAACAAGCTACAATGCCAGTAGTTAACCTTATAGTTTGTTTTTTTACTTCATTTTCATGTAGTTGTTGCTGTTGTTGCTGCTGTTGTAATTTCGTTGTAAGCGCTTAAAGAAAGTAGCGAATATCTTTAGCCGAACTTCAATTTGAAGTAGTAGCAAAGTTGGGTTGCGCCTACTGATGTTTACCACGCTGCCTTATAAATGAGGGGCCTTTCACGTACATTCGCTGATGCATTGCTGCATATGTGCATATGTGCATACCAGATACATACATATGCATGACGAGAGGTGAGAGTATCCATGGCATTGGCTCGTTTGCCAGCAGCACTTTGGCGACAGACACGCTGCCGCAGCCGCGCTTCTTCAATTAAGATTAAAGAGCTGCCGTTTAGTGGCTACTTAAGTTGCCTTGTTACGCTACTTAGTATTCGATTGCAAGCCGACAATATGCTGATCAAAACTTTTGTTTAAGCTTGCCTTTGCTCTTGCCTTGACTTTAAATTTTAATCGAATTGCTTGATTTTCCATGCACTGTTGCGCCTCATGCGCTTGCTGTGTCTAAAGACATGTTTTAATGGAAATTTGTAAGAAGCATGCATGTTTAATGCTTTAATAACAAAATAAATAATAATTTGGCTTTGCTGAAAGTTATATACGCTCTTAAATCTTAGCCAGCATGTAAGCAATGGCTTTACCAAATTTCATTTTTGCTGTTTTGCTTGGCTGCACAAAGTAGAACGTTTCTATTAGTGAGTATGTAATCAAAATTGACAGAGGCAACAACATAGACAGACAGACATAATACAATTTTAGCGTTGATTGAAAACAAGTTTCGATTGCAATTAAAACAAGTGCGATGATTAAGCAGCAAAGCGTTATTAAACTGCGCCTGAGCTATTGGGCTGCATTTGAGGCTGCAGTGTCTAGATGAGTTTTTAGCCACGATGTGAGTGACGGCCTTAGCAAATCAAGCCTAATTATTGGCCATCAACGGCAATCATTGGCAGAAGCCGACGTGACACAAAAGAAATAAATAAGAATAACAAAAAGATAAATGAAACTTTGATTTAAGTTGAGGCGCGCTAAAGTGAGCTCAGCTGGTTGTTGTTGTTGTTGTTGTGGAAGCGAAGTCAGAGTCAAAGTCAAAGTCAAAGAACTTATCCGTCTCATTGTATTGCTGTCTAAATCAGTTGCAGTAGCATTATTACACATCGTGCGGGATTGGGTGGCACATCTTTGTTGTTGTTGTTGTTGCTGTTGTTGTTGTTGTTGTTGACGCGCATATGTACTTTGCTACACCATCATAGATAATTTGTATTGACGTTCAATGCAACTACTACTGTCAAAATACATGACCACATGTACTGAGCCATTATTGCTGGCAGCTTAGATACAATAATAAGATGAGACAGACTTTGGTCAGGCAACTGCAGGCTACTTTGATCATAATAATGCCGATTATGTTGCAACTACGCCGTCGTCTGCATGATGAGTCTAATAATAATGCTCATCATCAGCGTCATGATCATGATGATGGCGGTGGTGATGATGAAGTGGACGCAACATGCTGCCGATGAAGTTTATGCCAACAATCTGTCTAAAAGCGATAAAGTTAAATGATCGCGGGCGCATCGGCTCAATGGCGCAAAAGTCGGCAACAGTTTGAAATGGAGCCCGAAATGAGTTGATGCAGTTGAGGCAATGTAAGCCTAGGCCAGGCCTGTGGTGCGCTCTCGTGTTTCTATGTCAGCTTAACTTTGATCTCTTTTGAAAACTGTCTGACAACCACAAGACGAGACACATTGACTTGATGCGACTCAAGCCGATTCCAGTCAAGTCGAGTCAAGTTGAGACGAGCCGACTCAAAACGAGTTGTGTTGTGTTGTGTTGTGGAGGAGACGTTCAACGCTCCAGGCGCTAACATGCTACGTCCGGATATAAGTTGTTGTTGTTGTTGCTGTTGCTGCTATTGTTGGTTTTTGCATGCTGGCAACTTCTGACTTAAGATTTATTTGTAAAACAGATCGTTCATTATGCTCGATTTTTATGTGTTGTATTAGATTAGTGTGCATTACTAAGCCGCGTATGGCACATTCCAACTGAAATTGTTTTGTGTGTGTAGACACAAATAACTAAAATTTTATTAAATAAATTAAAATTGTTTAAATTTTTTTAAATGAAAGTTTACGCATTCAAAAATATGATGTTTCAAATGGTTCGATATACTTGTGACGCTAAAATTACTTATTACACGAAAATGTCTCAGCACGTCGTGAACTTCAGGAATGAGCCATGCTGTACTGATCAGATCCGAGCATGAAAACATCTTTGACTACATCAAGCAAAAGTGTAAAAGACTGGAAGCGTTTTGAAGTTGAATATCTTCGTAGAAGTTATTTAAAGCGCTTTAAACAACTTTCCGCTCGCTAACAAATCGACGCCCCCGCTGTGTTAGCCCGCTGCAGACGGCAACGAAGGCAATGTGGCCTACAGCTATTTGGCTAACTCAGAGTCCTTTGTTGGTTTTTGGCATTGTAATTTAGCTGCAATTTTTCGCTATATATTATAGTAGCAGCAACAACAGCAGCAAACGGCAGTGTGTGATATATGGCACAACTGACGATCACGGACGATCACAGACGACTCAGACGCGATATTAGTGAAGATGTTGTTGTTGATTGATTGACGACGATGACGACGATGACGATGATGTTGCCAACATATTGCAGATAATGATGATGTTGTTGTTGATGTGGATGAACATTGGCAAGTTGGCGATACGTGCAGATACTTTGGAGCGTGTGTTTTACGGTAACCAAAAGACGTAAAGTCTTGTGTCTAAGTAAACACTTGTGATGCTTGTATACTTGAAATTTGGTTGAGTCTGTGCTAAGGCATGAGCCATTGGCATCGCGACATTGTGCACACATGGCCTCGGATCTCTCCGAAATTTACTATAAGGTTTGAAACCACGGTGTTTGAAAGCCAGCATATAGCATATGGATTTGGATTTGGATTTCGTACCAAATCAGTAGCCTTGCCTTGAAGTTGTGTTGCACCTGGTTAGAACTGTACCTAGGGTTGGGGTCGTAGTGTATCTAAGCGCATCTGCTGCTCTCTGGATGAGAGCCTCCCAGCTGTTTTCAAGAAGAAATCTTGAGGACAATGCAGAGCCAACACCAACCCGGATCTCGCTTTGAATATTTAATCACAGCCGCATTGGCTTGAGTTCTCAAGGCGCTTCTCTAATTTATGTAGAAGCAATCCATGGTCAAAACGCGGATTTTGTGAGTGTATTATTTTATGCAAGCCCGTTCGCTTGACTGTGGTTTCGCTAGATTGCGTCATTGTACAGTCCAAAGTTTATGACTTTAAAGTTTTTTTACTTGAATCTTTTTTGAATTGATTTGTACGTTTTATCGATTACGATGAATATGCGCGCGCGACTGACACACTCGGCAAATGTTGACATTTGACTTGGCAGCGGTTCATTTATTTATTATTTATTTATTTATTATTTCTCTTTTTTATTATTATTTATGAATGTGTGTTTGTGTATTGTACGAGTATATGGCATATTGGCATATTGGTATATTGTATTTGCATGCATGTAGATATGCATAGCTATTTGTTTGCTGCCACTGCTTCGATTTTTCTTACACGCGCTTCACCGCCGTGCCGCTTCAATTACGTCAATCCTTCGATTGGCCGTACGCTTGCTCATTTCTTCTTTCGTTTTTACGTGCGTTTGACACAGATACTCGACACCCACGCAAATGCACAGCGCTGGTGTCGTGGCACCTCGAATTGACATACCTTGTCGCCTTAATCGTTTCATGTTTGCATGACGTAAATAACACCTTTTTTTGTGTAAATGACAAATTTCGTTGAACCGAAGACAACTCAACTGGAATTGTGCCAAACGGTTCCTGTGTTTTTTTCCATCTTAACTTTTTTTTTTTCTTTTGTAACACATATAAATAAAGTCATACATATTTACATAATAATTTTCTGCTTATCTCATTGCGTGCTATCAATTAAAGTACTTATTTTCTATGTTCTTGTAAGTTTTTTTATTTCATTTTTTTTTTTGCGCCAAATCTTCTTCAAATATTTTCTGCTCTTTGGCGTTTGTCGCGTGTTCAAGTGAATTATTGGGTTTGTTTTTAGTTGTCGGTCTATATTGCTCAAAGGCGCGGGTGCGCTGATACTCGTATCTATACAAGGTATACATGTATTTGTTGTTTTGAATATATTTTTGCATTCGATTGGTGAAGCCCTAAAAAGGGCATGGCATTAAAAAATAGATCTTGTTGTCATTTGCCGCTGACAAACATGCAACAAATTCACACATTAATGCACGTTTGCTGCTCACGGCTCACTCCTTGCCAATCATGCCTTGCCTCTAACTAACGCATAAATTGCCGGCTTCTTATTTAAATTTACGAGCCGATCTGCACAATTCAAATTCTAACAAACTGTACATCATTTTGCTTCATCTTTCGTTTTTGCTGACGTTCATTATTTTCATATTTGTACATGTATGTATGCAATCTTTGTATCTTTTGGTTATTGTGCGGCATTTATACATACATTATCTTATACATCGAATATGCTTTTTTTTAAGGTATGCTTGATTCAGTCAATGTCGTGCATAGTTTATCACATAACGCGCAACAAATGATCGTAAACTATTTTGTCTTGCTTGCCAGCAAGAAGAAAAAGATCTGTCTTCGGCTCTGTGCCGCCCTCAAACTCAGTTTTGCTTTCAAATGCATTTTGCATTTTTGATTGATCGCTTTATATGTTAAATAAGTTATAAGATCAACATCGGCAGCCACAAAAATAACAACAACAACAGCAACAAGACAAACACAAACAAAGGCAGTCTCAACATTGAGTTCAACGCAATATCAAATATGAAGATTTCTTAGTAGGCGAGTTGAGTAGAAAAAAAATCTTGCTGCAGTACTTGCATGCGACAAAGCAACAAAACATCTCGTGAATGTAAATCAGACAAACATCGATCATCATTTGGAGGCGTCGGCGGCATTGGTGGTGGTGGCAGCATCGCTGTTGGCTGGTGTGCTTGTATGCTTGTATTGTCGTATAGCAGGCCGACTCAACTATCAGTGTCATCAATGTCGTTGCTGTTGTCGTCGTCATCGACGGCCTTCTTCCCATCGAAAATGAAATAAAATAATCGAATAAGAAAAAAAAGGATCAACCATCATAATTTCACCTGTATCCTTTTTCCAAAAACAAAAAAAAAATATATACAAAAAAATGGAAACAAAAACTTGTACGTTGCAAGAAAAATAATTTGACTCGGTTTTTGTTTTTGTTTTCAGCGTCTTTCGTCACGGTTTTCTACACATTTTTTTTCTCTTACTTTTTTTCGTTGGGCATAATAATTAAATTTATACAAATCAACTTTTGTGGCATATATTATATCGAATGAGACAGTCGTCGTCACTAGAAGCCGTCCTGCGGAACCATTTTGCTGTTACGCACAGTGAAAGGAAACAGAAATCAAGTCGCTCGATAAGACCACCGAAGATGCTGTAGTGCCACGGCTGCGACAACGACTGCGGTTGCTACTGATGATAATGATCATGATTAGCCAACAAGTGAAATATTTTTTCAGTGAACTACGCAGCGACGCTGGGCCAGAGCAATACGACAATGGTAGCAGGAGATCTTGACAGTTTTCCCGGCGTACATGGTCGGCTTCTATGGGCATATATGTAAGTAGAGTTATACGCGCATAATTAAATAGTTGTAAGTATAAGTATATAGATACATTCGTGTTTGTTGCCAACTAAAAATACTTGAAATCAGTATTAAGCATGATCTTTCTTTCAGTGTATTAGCGCGTTGCATTTTGAATGACTGACAACAGATCATTCGATCGATCAATCGGTCGATCGGTCGATCGATCGGTTTGGTTGGTCGGTCGGTCGATCGGTCGGTCGGTCAGTGAAGCCAACGTTCGTGTAGCTGACTGACTCTCTGACTGCCTCACTCACTTGCTGGATGATCGTTTAATCTAGCGCCGTCGATCGCTAAAACGACATTTTGCTTGGATCGACGAGTGTGCGTCGGCTGCAGTAGGCTGGCAATCATTTTAGGCTGTGTTTACTGCGGTTTCTGCTTGAACGCTTTGCTACGCGGCCGCAGCGAAATGATTGAATTGTGCCTGTCTCTGACTGTCTGTTGGCTGCTGCTCTCTATCCGTTACCAATCTGTGCCTGTGTTTGACATCATTGTTTTACGGCATGAGATCGCTGTGCAGATACATGCCAAAAAAAAAAACACAACAACGAAACAGAGATGATGATGACGATGACGCTAAATATTGACCGGACAGCTTCAATCACACAGACTGCGTATGCAAAATGAACGAAAACATTACCAGTTCGTCGTTTACTATTGCGATTGTCTGGCAGAGCGGTCAAAGCCAATGTTGCTCGTTTGCATATAAAGTGCTTAAGCGCAGGACTTACAAATCTGTCGTTCAATATTTGGCTTGGTTTGTTTCGGTTCGATTCGGTTCGGTTTGGCGATGGTTGACTTTTTGGTTGAGTTTTTGGCCTTAAGTTTCCTGTGGCCGTTGTTGAGGGTCGATCAAGACGACATCATCGCGTGTTTCTGCAAATGATTATGAATTGATTTTTGATTGCGCATTGCTTTGTGTATGCCATGATGTGATGGCATGAGCATGCGCATCAATAAGGGTACGAAACAAAGGACTTATCATTCGATTTATATGAAACCGTTATGTCATAGCTCTGGCATAAATTTGCATGTTGTTGAGTGTTGATCTGACTTGATATGAGCTCATCGTTGTTTTTGCTGCTCGTTTAATATTTATTTTTTTTTGCAAATTGTGAGCGCCTTCTTTGAATATGGCACAATAATAAGGCACATTTGCACTTACTTGCACTTCGAGCCTCAGTTATCCATGTTGCGCACGTGCGCACTTGGCATAGAAACGAACATTGTCGATAGAGACACAATCTTGACCTGTTCAAGGTGCCTTTCTGCTTGTGTGTGTGTGTGGGCTTCCTACTGAGCACAGATTTTTCTATTTTGATTTTGAACTAGTACGGCACACATTCATGTCTAATGGAATTGTATTGAGGCAGTGAGCATGCAAAATACTTTCTCGAAAATACATATTGAAAAGGTTTTAAATAGAGTGCTCTTTCAGAACCAGCTTGGGTTCGACTCGATGTCCTAATAAGCCTCATAATATGCGTTAATATTTACATAAATCGGCATAAGCCTGATTGACGACAGCCGTGTTGATGTGATTGATGGCACACCAAGTGAAAAAAAAATAAGTTTGGTGAATTCGACAATAGAAAACCCTGCGGCAAAAATCCGAACAAACGCAGGAGCATATCTTATTCATATACATATCTTGTTGTACTAATAATTTGTAGAGCGGTATAATTACTGGCTTTTCTGCCCACCAGCGATGTGCTAGATACGTTAGGCTTTCGCCCAAGATCAGGCTATCTCACTTGAAATCTCTCTCTTGACACTCAACTCCTCCGTTCTGCGCTACCCTCGTGAGTCTTCTATGGATTAGCGGCCTGACAACAACGGCTTTTGGATGGACTTTTAACACGGATTCAAATTTAGTCTCTGACCACTGTGAGTTGGGGTCCGCGTCAGAGACTTATATTATACTTATTACTGAATTTTTATATTATTATATGAAATGAGTTTTTGTTTTTTTTTTCTCTCTTGGTTTTTATTTATTATTATCGTATTTATTTATATTTTCTATTTAATTATTATTTTTATATTTTATATATTGTTATAATTTAAGTAATTCATAGCAGTACATTGTTATTAATAAATAAATAAATAAACAAATATACAAATACGATAAATACATCATGACAACTCTCTACTTGTTCGGCAATGAGTTGTTTTCGTTTAAGGGGAAAATTACAAGTTATATAACTTTGTACTTTGCTCAGTTAAAGAAGTGTCCGAGGTGTCCGTCAAAAGATACTTTAATGTTTATGTTTTGTTTTTAAAGAACGCTTTTGCCGCATAACTATTAATTAAGCCAAATGACGCTGTTCCACCGAAAATTACATTGGAAAAAAGCCTCCATTACGGTAAATATATGAAGTGAAATCTGACACTTTTTATGTGTTGGTGCAATTAACAGACCGATTTTTACACTGGGTATGCCTTCGACGATAAACAGTTATTAAAGATTGCGATTAATTAAACAAACAAATTTTAATGATTCTTTGCCACAACACATACATATGTATGTATGTATGTATGTATGTGCGTATATATGTATAATAAAATTCGTATTCGTATTCAGATGCAGGATGCTGCGTAGATATAAAATGAAAGAATGAGTCAATGACGATCGATCGATCGTTGGATCGATCGTTGGTCGAATCGTTCACTGGCTGGGATCGATGTCGTTGCAACGTCGAAAACTTGCAGATCGTTGCAAAAAGCAAATAACCTTAGGTAACACAAATGTATGTAAGTCAAAATATACATGCATCTGAACGTCAAAACGGGCATTAAATGTACAGAATAAAATCGTTTTTCATATATGTTTCGTTCATCTTGTGCGCTCTCTTTCTCGCTCTGTCTTTCAGTGCTTCACTCAACTTGGCCTAATTAATTGCCGATCATAAACGGGGTTGCAGGCAATCGTTAAAAATCAAAACCAATTTAAGCACAGTCGGTGTTGTGACTTGCTCTGGAAAATAAACAGCAATGCAATTATTTAAGTTTGCGCCTTGAGTAACAAACGATTCTGACGCCCGTGCGAATGGCCGAGCTTATTAAATGATCAGGTCGAATGAATGAATGAATGACTGAATGAATGAACGTTCGAAGTAACGATTGAGCAAATGTGTTGCATTGCAATTAATTACATTAAGCAAGTCCAGTCGTCGACCAAATGGCAAAGCGAACGGTTACAACTTAGTGCAATTACATTACTAGTGCAGCTATAAAAGATACTCAAACTATTATGTAATGTAATGTATTATATAAAGAGCGGTAGTTAAATAACTTTTGCTTTTCTTTTTATATTTAATTGAAAGTAAGTTTGAGGCTCTTTGCCGATGCTTACTTCCTTCCCTTTGCTTCTCTTTCCATTTTATTATAGCGAAACTTGTAATAAATTAATTAATTAATTTAAAGAGTTGTCTGCTCTCACTTGCTTGTCTGCGCCGCTGATCCCGCTGATCCCTCTGCCACTTTCGCCATTGGCTTGTACAGCTTCTTTTCATCTAAAATCGGCCAACAAAAAATATATTTTTTCTTTGCTGGTTAGTTTAATTGCCTTGCAACTGCCAACAAACGTCAAAGCGGGTTTCTTGCTTACCTCCCCCCTTACGCACTCATGTGTTACATCGGCACACTCATCGCTATCAATTTTAATCATGTTTGCGCATACTTCTTCGCTCATTATCTCTGCTTCGCTTGCTCTAATATAGTTGTATCGACTTATCGACTTATCGACTAACTGTAAACGCATGATTGACTTATTAAATATGTGCATTATAACCAAATTGATTATCGTGGCTGTTATCTGAAGATATCTGTACACGATAGTATCACCGATAGTGCTCATCGTCATCGTCATCGTCATTTCTATCACTATCATCCTCATCATCAACACCAACACCATCTTCATTGCTGTCGCCTTGAAATGCGTGTAATCTTAATTCTGCATTTTACTGATAATATGTCAGATAAATAACGTTATCGCTGTGCGAGAGAACATGCAGCGCGCTCAACACGTCCGTTGATCTTGCAACTGATCTGTGCAGCAGCGGCGTTTGTCTTAATCGGCCTGCAAGTAACTCAAATTGTGAACATTACATGAGAAATCAATTTAAATGCAACTAGCAAACGCCTCAGTTCGCGGTTGCTTACATGCAAAATTTATCAAATTAACTCTGATTGTGCACAACAACAAAAACTCAGAGATAATGAAATGAAAATTGAGGAAGAGTTGGCCAACCAACCAACCAACCAGTGAACATAAACATTGAAGCTGTCAATAAAATGTTGAATATGTGTATCTCTTACTGCCGGCTTGATGTCTTCATACATTAAGCCTGAAAGCAAGTTGAGCAGTTGCGCAGTTGAATAGTTGAACAGCGAACATGAACATTAGAGTGACTTTATGAGCTTTCAACTTCATTAAATAATTGAGTTAAATAAATTGAATTGACTTAACTGTTAGTTAATTAATTAATAACACGCTTGATCCATGCAGCTTAGACACAAACCATGCAGCTTAGACGCCAACCTGCTTTGACTACAGCTGCAGTTGAAATAGTTACATTTGTGGTTTTATTTATTAAATGACAAATGACATTTGCGTGGCAGCAGCAAAAGACGCTCGGACAGATGTGCGCCAAGCAGCAACAGATCTTTGGCATGAGTTTGTACACACACACACACACACACACATATGTATATAACACGCATCAAAGCGAAGACAATAACGTGTCTAATTTTTTGTGTTTGATTGTGTGTTTTGCGCAAAACAAGAGAATGCAATGACAATCAAGGCACAACAATTGCGCACGCCCACAAATTTATGACCAAAAAAATAGAGACAACAAAGAAGAAAGCTATAACGTAACTGAGTTGTCAAGCGAAAGACAAACAAATTAATGTGCCAGTGCGGCAGGCTAAGCCAGCAGGCTGTCAGGCAGGCTTGCAGTTATCGGGGACCACCAACAGCAGCGACGAGGGAGTGAGTGCGAATGAGCGCGCCAGTTAGGCAGAATCTTTGATAGGCTGCCACAAAATGTCACATCGAATTTGTCGTCTCTGTGTTGCAAATCTTTTACTTTGTTTATTATTATTACTGTAGTTGTTGTTGTTGTTGTGTTGCAGCGTTTATACGTGCATGTCGTATATTTTGGTTTGGCAATGCGGTCAAAACATTGTCTACGTGAACAATGCCCGCTCGCCTGGCAGGATACGTGTTCGCCAGGACCGCACAGTGCGCAAATACCTTGAAATGAGCATTCAATATTTTGCTATGCTTAACTGTTATTAGCATCTTTTTCTATTGAACCAGCACACATTGCCAAGTCCTCGGCGGACTCGCTCTCTCTCTCTCTCTCGCTCTGGCTGCCTGTCTGAAATACTGTTCAATGCCAGTGGCTGCGAACAAAGCTAAATGATTTCTAATTGTTTCAGAGCTGCTTTGCTGTTCTTTGTCTCATTAGCGCTATCTCTTTCGCACGTTTTTCTCTATGTTTTTTTTATACTGTCGCTTTGGACAAGTCTATTAGAGCGCCTTTGCCTGTTGTGCACAGCAGCGTGCCAATATACGAAACTCATTTGGACGAGGCCCACGGGACATGTCTATATCATCTGGCCATGTTCAATGCAGAGTGACCGCTAGACTCGGCCAACGGTCATTGGCACCCCTTTGACATGTTTGCAAAACAACGCGACTGCCGAACAATGACATAAACAATAACTAAAACACACAAAAAGCAAAATTACAAAAAGCCATTAAGCAAATCAGCCAAAACTATAATAAAGCATCTGTTCAATGCACGATTGATTTTTGACAAACGCTGAAATGAAAATATTTGCACACCTGGCCATGTTGATACACAGACAGACAGACTGACTAACTGACTGTCTGATTGGTTGACCGTCATTTGTTTGCTCAGACATGCGCTTGCTCGTACCAAGAATTGAATCTTTGCGGTTTTTCAAACTAATCAACGGGCACAGCGATAGGGAGCTCAACTAAGCCGTCGATTTGTAACAAAGTCAGCAAGTCACCGAGTCAGCGAGTCAGCCAACCACGCCGGTTGCCCTGCCACAGATTTAGTGCTGCCATCATATGCCTGCCAACGTTAGATCTCAGACAGCGCGCGTTATGCTGGTGAGCCGCACAGTAAGACGCCAAGGCACACGCTTGTGACGCTTTCAAACACTTTTGCGCACTTGAGACATTTGCTTTGCTATTTCCGGCTATAATATCTTTAAAAAAGCAAAGCAAAACAGATACGCAGATACACAGATACACAGATAGATAGACACACGCCTTTTACACTTCGAGTAACATTTCCGTTTTTCGCAGAACTTCGCCTAATAACTCTTTCGAACCGCTTTGCCTTTGCGGCCGCAGCTTGCAACTCCTTCCTTCATGTAAGGTCAAATGTTGCCACTTCATGCTTCCTTGGAAAGTGGTAGAAAAGAACCAAGAAAGAAAACAAATGTTTATATTTTGTGGTCGCTGTGGTCGCATATCCTTTTTGGCATAATTCAATTGTCTGCAGCCTTTCATTTAATTGTTTGTTGTTTTAGAAACAATTTAAGTGGCTAAGCAGCGCAACACGTGCCGCCCTCTGCCCTCTGCCCTCTGCCCTTTCTTCTATACTTTTGCTTGGCGTGTTATGGAATTCCACGAACAAACTCTTTCAAAGTGTCAACAATTGTCTTGTGTTGTTGTTGTTGTTGCATATCCGGTGTCGCGTTAGTATGCCAGTGATTTCCGATAATAATAAAGCAAAAAGTGTCACAGAAGTCTGTTCTGCTACGGAAATTTGTCTTGCACATGATTAAGCTGACCCTTTCTGCATGATATACTTATAAGTAGTATCGGCAGCCATATGGCCAACTTGTTTATGGCATGTTGGCACAATTTGCGGCCAAGCCGCTGTCTCAGCTCGTTAGCACCGGCAGTCAAAGTCAAAGACAACTGATTTTGGGCCGCATATTTTGCATATATAGACAACAAATAATTTTCTTTTTCGGTTATTGAATCGCGAACTGTTTCACCTTAATCATCTTCATCTTCAGCGTCATCGTCAACGATCAACATGATCAGCGGGCGACACAGGCCGCGGCGGCAGCATTATCATGTGGCTGAGCATGCGTTTTTGGTATTTGTCGGCATTCGCCACCTAATTATATTAAGAAATACCAAAGTGAACGAAAATTTTTCAATCGAGCCAATCGGCCACTTCAGAAGGCAAATCGAGTCGGGAATTTAAATTGTGATGAGACTCGGCAGTCTCTGCGGCATTGCTCAAACAAAGTGCACCAAATAAATAAAAAAGAAATGCAGCGCATTAGAAATATGCGCGCTTTGCTCTAATTAAAAACAAGCATCACAGCGCAGAGAGCAGAGAACTTCAGCTGAGCTGAGCTGAGAACTGAGCTGAGAAAAAAGGAGCAATCAATTTTAGTTTTTGAATTTTTGTTCGGGTGGTCCTTTTGCGGTTCTACGACACGACACATTCTCGAGCTGATCTTGTATTTTGTTGTTGTTGTTAGCCTACGAACAGACACACACACACACACATACATACATAAGCAGACAATACAAAAGTATAAAGCAGAGTTTAGGAGCCAAAAAAAAAAGAAGAAAATGAAAATGAAAATGAGAAGAAAAAAAAAAACGAAATTTCCAAACCGAAATCTAAATTACAATAAAAAATGCATTTTTTGCGGCTCCTTCACTACGCTGCTGACTGCGCTCATTTGATGGCATTTAATGCTGCTGATGATGATGATGCTGTTGCCGTTGTCAGACATTGTATGTAGAACAACTAATCCAGCGCATGAGCAGCCCACACACGTATCTCACGTTGCTCGTTGCTCGTTGCTTTGGATGCGTGCTCGCGCAAAGGATTAACATTTGCCAAAGGATATGCCATTGTGGCTGGCATTGTCTTTGCCTCAACATACTTCAATGTTATTGCTCGATTTTATTGCCACGTCGAATGGCAAAAATGAGTCCACGGTCGACCACCAGAGCAGCCAACGCCGAGTCTGAGACACAATGGTCCGGTCCGAGAAGTGTGAGCGCGCCTTCGATTTGCCATTCGAATGCAATTGCGCGTGCTAATCGATTACAATGGCCCAATGACCGCTTTAAGTATATTCGAACTAGCCTCTCGTACTTTCGTCCGCTCGCTTTTGTTATAGAGTTCTCTTGCATGAGTTTTTTATCCTAAGTATATATTTATTCTTTTTTCAAAACAATTTCACGCTTTACTTTCATACACAATACGATTATTAATTTTTTATTGTTTAATTTTTCGAAGTTTCTTGTTTTTTATCTTTTCTCTTAGAAAATATTTGTTCTGCTCAATCGAATTCGTTCAAAAGTAACATATTTCAATCAAGTGAAGTTCATTTGTTGATGTTATTTAAATTCTTACTTTTGGCCTTACACATTTCTGATAAGTTTGTTGTTGTTGTCTTGCATTGCATAACATACAATGTACACTAGTATCTGCAGGCTGCAAGTTTTCACGCACAAGCTTGCTAATAGAGCTATTCGATTTGCTGCCATGCCCCACACGCCGCTCTTCATCAGCACTCACCTTTCTGCAGGACGGCTGAACGGACATGCAACGCGCGTGACTTTCACTAATGCAATTTCTGTGGAATCATTGCAGTGCCTAAAAAGAAAACGCATTAACATTTTAATTAAGCATGTCGTAGACGCAATCGCATTTACGCAGCTTAGTTGCGCCTGCGCTCAACTTTAACGAAAAATGCAGAAAAACATTTCTTTTTTTAATCAGCGATTTTCGATGGCAGATTAACGCGTTTCATTTGAGCGTATTAAGTTCCTAACTCAAAACGAGATAGTCCTGGCAAGGTGTTGGAAATCTCCTATTACTGCACAGCCTACTTTCTTGTCAACGCTCACGCACGCACGCCCGCACACACACACACACACACACTCACACATTGTAATCAGCGGCGTGAAAAGTAATTTTATACTTGAAATGCATTATTTTCTACTTTTTTTTTTCGAAATATTTGAAATGCGAGTAAAATTGCATTTCCTACTCAAATGCCACATTTCTTTCATTCTTTTTAACAATTTTTTCAGCATTTTGTTTTGTACTTTTACACACTCACACTCACACTCATAATCACATGAAGGCAGAAGAAAGCGCATGGCTTGTTTGTCAGCGCACAGGAAATAACTCAATTACATCCTGGAAACGACAAATTTTGCGCTAAAATTTTAACGATCTTCTTACCACTTTTGCCACAATAACCTCGGCTTTTTTTCAACGCTCGTCAATTAATAACTTTGCTCAGATATTTCAGTTATATAATATGAAATTTGTTGAGGTTCTTTTCTTTTTTTCTTGCTTCTTTCAAAACTAAGTTCAAACGAACATGTTTCGAGATAAGCGACATGTTCAGCTCATTTGCGTAGTTGGTCCGTCTGTCCGTCGGTCCGTCTGGCGCTCAGTCACTTACATTCATTGCTGCGCGTATCTTTGTGCGACGCCGTTTGCGATAAACACGTGTTAGCTGTCAATTAAATGTCAGTTTTAGTCAGTTCAGTATAAAACTCTTTCGTCATCTGTAACGCTTTCTTGACATTCGCCTAATGCCAACCGTCTGTGTCTGTGTCTGTCTGTCTGTCCATCAGTCCGTCTTTAAGTCACGTTCCACAGACAAACATATACAGTCGTCGCTTCTATTATCTCAATTATTGTTTAACCTAACGCTGAGTGCTTTAATGTTGACGTTATATGCTGATAAGCGGTACACTTCCTTTGAGTTGTAAACACACACACACATACAAACGTAAATGACAATCAATATTCAAATGTGCCTATGGAACTTGTCACAAACACTTTGAGCTTGTCGATGTTTAGTGCCATTGGGAACTATATATATTTATCGTTGATATTTATAACTATTGTATGCTTTGTTGAAATACCTGACTTGGCACTAAAAAATAAATAAACCATCTCGAATCTTCGACTGAACTTTGCAGCCATAAAATGAAGACTGTCTTCGGTTGCTTATCTGATGCTTAGCATCTTAGAGTTGTCTATGAAATACAACATTTGGCCCAATCAAGCGCCGCCAGGTTAGTCGTCATGTTTCAGCAAATAATGCTGGGTGACAAAACAGCAATTTACAAAATCATGTTCTGATATTGACACAGCGGGCGCCAAATAACCTCATGCCAAATAAGAAGTGTTAGATTGCCAGCAATGCAACTTATGCCGATGTGTAATTTTCAACTGCACGCCATCAGCACAGCAAAGACACAGCAGGCTTAATGCCTTGATATCCCATCGGGTTTTCCAGCGAAAAACTTTGCAAGACAATAAGATAAGCCCGGGGCACACTTCAACCTAAGATTAAAGGCAACTAAATAGTTTCGAGCCTGATTAAGACAACTCAACTGGCTCGACTGATGTGCAAGCAACACAGATGAGCGACTATCAGATATCAGATTAGAAACTCAAGATTTGCGTGAGTGTACAAACGTACAAAGTAAAGGAAAGAAAGTGAAATCAAAGAGCAAAGCAGAAAGGCAGAAAAGCAGAAAAGTTCAAAATTTTCACAAGACCTTTTGCGCACTCCTATAATAAACCAAAAAATAAATATAAATATAGGAAATAAAACTTGTAATTATTTTAATACGCATGTGTCGCATGTGCGCCCGGAGGATCAAAGTGCCTTTGAGCCGACAATGAAACCAAACCAAAAAGGCGTGAACAGTTTGACTCGTTGCATTTCAAGTTGCTTTTCATTGTTTCGGATCGGGGAAGGCGACGCCACAATTTTGAAAACAAAACGAAAACTTCCGCAATTCTTCAATCGCACAAAATCGAATCAATAAATTTTAAATGTGTCAAAAGCAGCAACGGCTCGGGCTTGGCGACGGCAGCGGCAGCGGCACATCAGAACAAGTGCAACGCTGCAAGACGCCATTTAATTGGCCAAACCGAACCGTTTAAACTAAAATTTAGAACAATGAGCGCAAAAGTAGAGAAATTCCGAAAATAGTAAAGTTGAATGAAAATAACCTGTTGCGATGCTGGATAAGTTGTTGCCCCTCAATAAATTTCCACAACTCGTGTTGGCCGCCTGCGCCTGTGCCTGAGCCAAACAAATAATTAAATATGCCGGACTGTTCCGGACTGTTCTTTTGTTGTATTTTCATTCATTAAGCAACTACATGAGGCGGCGTTTTAAAGACTTTGCAGACTATGAATATCGCTTGAATTTGCTTTAATTGTCCTCTCAGTTTCCTTTGCATTGAGTTGAATAATATATAATATAAGTTTTAGAAATCTTTTATAAAAATTCGTTTTATATAAAACACAAAAATTCGTTTACTCTTCTAATATCAAATTGTATAAGAGATCTTTGCAACATTTGTCACATTTGTCCATTGCAATAATACTTATTTTTGAAGCCGACATTTTTCTGTGCCTTTGCTGCATAATAGTGTGAAAACGTAGACCGAAAAATCCGCCCATTGCGTTACACCCACTTTTGCCTTTACATGTATGTATACGGCATTGAAATTTTAGATATGAGCTAGTAAGTATATAAAACCCACAATGACAAAGCAAGCCATGTGTGTTGCGTGCAGTTCGGCATGAGCGCACATAGTGGGTGTGGCCGTGGCATGCCGCTGCTCGATGCAATGCCACAATACTGAATAAAATCGTGCAATGATTGTCGGCGAAATGCGTTCACACAAAGGAGACAAACCGAACCGATCGCTAGAAATGCTAGAAATGCTGATCGAGGACGAGTCAGTAAGCTGTGCTAAGAGCAAGAGGGAGAGTTGGTGGCGGGCAATAACATAGATTCATTGAGTCGATTGATTTTTGGTCTAGTGCGGCAGTTGTCCTTTGAGTTTACACTGCTGATGCTGTCAACACTGCACAAAATCAAAATGAAGTACAAAAAAAATATACTTTGTAACCACAGGACGCAGGACATTTAGAAGGTTTCATACTGTGCGATTGCTCTTTTTTCGGTTTGCTTTCATTTGCAAAAAAAAAAAAAAATGAAAACAACAATAGAAACAAAAAGCGGAGAAGCGAAGAAAAAAGTCAAATCAAAGCCAGCGCACAAAACATGCGAAAAACACAAGTCCTTTTTGTATGTCAACAATGGTGACAATTTCACGTCTTAATGCACATCAATGCGCGCTAAAAACTGCCGCCTCCTTTGACTATGCCAACGAGGAGCAGCATATCCTTTGAGTCTGAAGTCGCTCTTTGCATTTCGGTCAGTGCATTTTCACATTCATTATTTCCCATTTGTTGTTTTCTTTTTGTTTTCCTTTTAGACCAGTCGGTGTGTTCTTTCTGCTGACTTCTCATCGTCATCATCATCGTCATCATCAACTTCATTGCGATAATAATAGCAAAGCGCATTTTTTACTTTTTGATAAATCGATTATCGTTATTCAAGTAAAAAGGAGCAAAAAAAAAAAAAAAAAACATTAACGAAAAATGCAAAAGGTAACAAAGAAGACCGCAGGACCAAAGAAAAGCGTTCGTTTTGCGAGCACAATCGTTTTTCGTTCTTCTTACCAATATATTTTTTGTCTTTGTGGTTTTGTCATTGCTTTTTTGTCGCTTCGTGTTTTACTTTTGATGTTGTCTTGAAAAAAACTGAAATATAAAAAAATATCGTTATTCCGATTTTCTGTGGTTGACAATTTCTTCATGGTCGGTGACTTTACTTTGATTTCACGAGCGTTGCCGTTTTTTTGCGCCTTCTAATCTACTTATCTGTAACATAATGTCCATAAACATTATATATATAAGAATAGATTTGCTGACTCGATAATATGCTCGAAAAGTTAGCTTAAATCGATTTGCGTCGGTTGAAGGCGTTTACAAGGCTAACATGGCAACTCCGCTCACGTCAGTTTCATAGACAGGTCAAGCTGAATTTAAGCTGGTTTTCGAGAAGCTTCAACGGTCTCAGATAGCCTGTCACTTAGAAAGGAAATCACGATCTACAAATCCATCATTGTACCAATTTGAACTCACGTCATACAGATCTGGGGAACAGCGACTGAATCTCATTTAAAATTTGCGTGGAATGATGGGTACCCTTTGGTTTATAAGAACTCAAGTTATAGCACGAGATTTTCACGATATACACATTGGAGATATGATCAATAAAAAGTCAAGCCAGAAAGCCAGAAGTCTTCAGAACAACAATTTCAGCTTTAGAAGATTGAAGAGGCTGCAGCCGTGTAGGTGCGGAAATGGAAATTTACACAGACATTCTTATTTACAACGAAAATGGTATATGGTATTTATTTTCAAATGATATATGGTATAACTTCATCAAAATCGTCTGATATTATGAACATAAAATGGGTCCAAAGAAATGCTATTACCTATTGATTTACAGTCAATCAATTAGTTCACAGTATTGTTGTTGTTACTGTTTAAACCTTATAACCCTACTTAAGCAAATTTTGACTTTGCGTTCAGTCGGTTTTCTTTTTTTTTTTGACAATATAACCATGTTGCACAGTTGAAACGGTCTGGAGTGAATTTGTGCTAGGAAAACCCGCGATTCACTTTTTAACAGGTAGAATTAGCGTCAAATGCCACACCTACGCATTAGGCACGCACATTATGGCCGAAGGTAACAAGCCCACTGACCGAGTGTAGCGAATCGTCCATGCTAATAGAACCGCGCCATGCCCAAGCCGAGCAGCGGCGAGTCTAGCCATTTAGCTGCGTCTGCGCACCGCCCACTGCGGCGCATCGTTGCAGCGTCATTTCTGCACTGCGCAGTAAGATTTCATTGCTGCGCAGCACTTGTTGTATCTGCGTTGTCAACCTGCGCAGTTTCGGTGTTTTCCCCGATCACTGGCCTGCTGCGTCACAACGGCGTTAAAACAGGTTCAAATGCGGCGCGTATATTTTGGCAAATCCCCGCCTTAGGTGACTGACTACCTGCGATTTTATGATATTAGGCGCAAAGAGAGTTTCTAAAACAAATTAGGCTTAATGCTAACAAAACAAAATAAAGGAAAAAAAGTTGAGTTTAGCGTAGCAAAAGATACGCCGAAGGCTGAATTCAACTTCGACCCTGTTCGTTTACATGAGCAGCGAAGCAACCCACAAAAGTTGATTAGCCGTGTATCTCAATAAAAATCTATAAAAATTCGTACAGAATTGAATGCTCTGAAGTTTATACATTCATTTGTGTAACGCAATAAAATCAGTTCTGAGCGCGTTGTATCAATAAAATGCACAAGCATGGTGCGGCGACTTGGCACTTTCAGCGCAGGACGATCTCGCGCGATCTATTGATCAATGAATATATTCAATGCATGATGACGATGAAAGGTTAAAGATCACAGCCTTTATTATATGTATATCACAGGTATCACATCGTATGGTATCGTTTCATATAAAATAATAGCTGCACAGCATGCAACGCATGAATGAACATTTTGAAAGCACTGCAGTTCTTTTGCAGGATCAACTGTGTGCATAATACTTTTAATATGAATCTTTCTCTTTTACTCTGTCACACTTTCCTGACGTCTTTTTCACACACGCTTGTTCGCTTGTTTTATGTGTCAGTTTTGAAATGCCGTCGTGAAATCACAAAAATCACTTTTCATACAAAAAGAATAAAACATAAAGTTTTATTCAGAGAAATCTTTTCAACGCACATTTTTATATGCGATCTACTCATATATGTATGAAATCGTTCATTGTCTTCACTCAGCATTTGCCGTTGTTATAGCCGGCACAACGTGTGTGTGTGTGTGTATGTTTATCGCACTTTCACTCTTTTGCTTGTATTAGTGTATCTGCGTATCTGAAAAAGAAGTCTCCCCCGCATGTTTTGCTCTTCTATACAATTTTTTGTCTCTTTGATTTTCTGATTTTGCGGTTAGTTGTCATGTCAACAATCAATTCAAAGTTTGCGCTTCAAACGTTTTGTTTAGCCTTTCCTGTGAAAAAAAAACCATGAAATGAAGAATCTTTACTTTTTTTATTTGTTTAAAAATACGAAATTTGTTTGTGAGCTGAAGTAATCTAAACCTTTATCTGAAAAGCACGCCATGCGACTCAATATTCTTTTGTTTTTGTTATTCAAGCAGATTTGCCTTTAGTAATTGAATATTATACGAAGATTGATTCATCAGAAAGCTGCCAAGTACTTCTTTCAGGGAATTGAACTTAAAGCAGATATTCACATTCAAAAGTGTCAAATTGTAGCCATAAAAAAGTTACTACTTCACTGGCGACTTTGTGCTGACGCCAACTCATTAGCGAATTCTGTGAAGAGTCACATGCATTTGTTTTGTATTGTATCTAGATAGTATCTATGGTGCTACTACTACTACTTAAGGCGCTACTATTGCCACCGATCCTAAGTGGTCAACTTGAGGCGCTCAAGTGGCCAAGTGGCCAAGCAGCCAAGTGCGAAATATAACAGGACATTGCTTACGAACAAGGATACGTGCGCAATACATGTGTACTCATATTTTGACATATGCTGTAAACGTCATAAATCTTGTGCTTTCACAAACAAGCAAGTATTTCTAACTTCTAAAATGCCAAATGCCATAATTCATGCAAAGGAACAAGTGAGGAGCAACAGAGGCCACGGATAGGTGCCTTGAGGGCGTGGATGCTAGTTTCTTTGAACTGCGACATGAAAAAATAACATTAGTATCCGATTACAGTGCAAGCGAATAGCGATAGATGAGAGATGAGATGAGAGTTGGTCGAGAAGTGCTTGACATTCATTAAATTTAGGAAAAATAAATATTAAAAGTCTCGTCGGAGTGTTTTTTTTAAACATAAAAATTTGTGTTAAATGCACTAAAATCAATGCGCCATGACAGGACGGCAACATGAGTGGCGCAGACAACGAGCGAACGTACGACTTAGAGACAAGCAGACAGACAGACAAACGGACGGACAGACAGACACATAGCAGTCTGACATAAAGGACATGAGCGGACATAAGGACATGTACATAAATAAATGCAAAATAAATACGCACTTCCTGAATATTCATATTCATCGAGCCAGCCAGCCAGCCAGCCATCCAGCAAACGATAAAGGACTGAATGCGAGAGGAAGAGCAAATGAGTGAACGAATGACAAAGGACATAGGACGCAGGTCGAAGGACGCAGGACGATACAATAATAGTTCCGATTTTAGAGAAGATGAGCGGAGATGAGACATTTTGTAAGGACAAAAGAAGTTATTTCCTGGCACGCTCGCTTGCTTGCCCGTTGCCTTACGCTGATCGTCTCGAATTTATCAGATCGCGTCCAGAATATTTGAGCTGAAGCTAAGCCGCTTGGCTTAGCGTTTGCAAAACCTTAAAAAAAATCGGAATAATAATAATAGGAAATAGAAATCAGCAAGGAAATTTTGTTAGAAATGAGCTAAAATTGCATAAAATGCTGCAGGACAAAATGCATGCAACATCGATTGTGCCCTATTGGATCATTGGCTCAGTCGTGTATTTTGACACCTTTGTACGTAGCTTCAATGTCCTCTGCACAGACTGCCGGCATTTTGAGTCCTTGCATTGGAGGTTTTTTGTTTGGTTCAAGTTGTACATTGCTTTCCGCTCAGAGTTTTGAGCTGAAATCATTTTGTGTGATTTTTTTTGTTGTATTTTTTTGGTAGCTGCTTTGCCTGTCTTCTTTTCGAACTTGCCCTACTTATGCGTCTATTAATTGTCCTTTATTTCCTTCTTTTTATACGTCTTATTTTTCCTGCGGAATAACGAAATTTTAGCATTGAATTTAATGCCGCGCTGCTTTAATTGCTTCCTGTTTCGCTTCTGTCGTGCTGACAGAGCGATAGTGATTTATGCTGCTTATATAATTCAGGCTGCGTCGAGATACTGAAATCATTTGAATTATTAATAAAACTTTATTATTTTTGTTGGTTGCTTTTAGTCCTGTTTGTATTATCGAAGCCAATTTCAAACTCGCCGCACAATTTCCGCTTCTGCACGTGTCCTTTGATGGGTGTGTCTTGATCGCTAACATTGGAATTTGTCGTTTCGTTTCATTTCATTCACTTTCATATTTGCATAATTGCTGCGTGCGCCCCTAGACAAAGCAGGCGTGGCTGAACTGCCAAGGAGAACAACTTTAACGCATTCGGAGTGTTGGCATTTTGCATATTTTTCTAAAGATTTTCACTTAAAGAAAATGCGAGAAGGCAATGAAGGCGACGGCGACCGCGTTGACAACGATGACGATGACATTCCTGCATATCTAATGAGAGATCGTACTGGGCGTGTCATGTCCTGCTCGGCACACGCGCAAAACTGATAATTGCATAAGGACGAAGCTAGAGAGCGTAGGGTTGAATCGCCTTGGATTGTGTTGGGCTGCATTTGAATCTGAGTTGTAGGGTTGTGCTTAGCTGGGTTGCTTTGGGTTGCTTTGCGATGCGTTGCGTTGGTTCGGCGCCTCAACCGGAAGTGCATTATTTAGCATTTCGTCCTGTTCCGCCGTCTGTCAACTTCCTCGTCAGCTTTTTTCTATACGCTGCGCGCATAAAGTTTGTGCATGACGTTTGCCACGTGGTCGCTCGCACCGCATTGCGAGTCCTTCAGGCGTAACAGTGTGCTTTCTTTGGTGCTTCGATTAAAAATTTAATAGTAATTTTCGTAAAATGTATTTTTCTGCTTCTTGTTTCCGGTCTTTGTGCGTTGTGGCGTATCTTTTGATAGTGTTTATTTAATTTTTTTTTTCAAGTAATTTATTCTTCATCCTGTTTGTCCTGTGCCAGGCGCGTTGCCATGGCTGTTGATTTAATTGCATTGTTTAAAAAAAATTCTGCAATAAAAGTGTCGATCAGCTTTTTTTTTTGTTGTTTGATGGTAAAAGTTCTTTTTTTCTGAGTTGTTTGTTTGGGCACGTTTTGCTGGAACTAATTGAGCATTATAGTGGGTAGGATTCTTTGGTTGTTGTTGTTGCTTTTTTTTTAAATCACTCAAACAGAAAATGTATTTGTTATTTAGTTCTGCTTTGAAAAAAAAATCAAATCTAAATATTGAAATGTCTTATGTAGATGAAAGATGTTGCCATTTATGAGGCATATACAGAGTTATCAAGTCTCTCCGACAACCAACCAAAACAAAAAAAATAGAAAATTTAAAATTTTATGTTTTCAATATGTTCATTTTATTATATTATTTTAACTTAATACTAGTTTAGTGTCTTCCATTTGTTTGTTTAAAATTATACTTAAATTAGAAAAAAAAAGTTTTAAATCATTGTCTTCCATGTCTTAAACTAAAACTTACAAATAACAAAAAAAAATATTACCAACTACTTTCATAATTTTTTTTTTAACTTTTCACTTGTTCAGTATTCTGGGTGGGGCACGTGGCATCTGTTCACTTTACTCAAGGCACAGCAACAATTCTTAGGTTTATTTACAAGATACAAAAACTCTACGTTCTTGTTTCACTTTTTGGCGGGTTTTCAGTTTGGTTGCAAGTTTGTGTTGCCACTTTATTGCTCCTGCCACGATGATATATAATCGAGTAGCTCTTCATCATCGCCCTGATCATCACTGAAGCTATCGAAGGGCTCGAATTTGAATTGTTGTTGTTGCTGCGTTTGGTGTTGTTGCTGTTGTTGTTGTTGTTGCTGGTGTTGATGCTGATCTTTCGCTTCTAGCTTGATGTGTTGCATGTAGCTCACATCGGAATCACTGTATGAAGGCGTGGGCGATGTTGATTGCTCCGAGTGATAAGAGTGCATTTGCTGGTATTGTTGTTGTTGTTGCTGCTGCTGCAACTGTTGCGTGGTCGCAGACGAATTCGATGAGTTGGGACTGCCCATGAAGGAATAGCTGCCAGTCATTGCTGGATTCATCGGAATGGAAATGATGGTGAATTTGTGGTGGCTGTGTGCCATCATCGAGCAAGTCCTTCAGGCCACGTATGTACTCGACTGCAATGCGCAGTGTGTCAACTTTGGAGAGCTTCTTGCTGGCGCCGCGGCCACCATGCGACAATGCGTTAATGACTGTTTGTGGAATATGCTGGCGCAGATTGACGAAGCCGTTGTTTACTTGCTTGACACGGTTACGTTCACGGGCATTGCGACGTGCCACGGATGGTATCTGCTCGCCGTACGGCATATTCGTGTACGTGTACTTCTTCTTTTGGAGTATGGCGCCTAATCCAGAGGTTGCCGTCGTTTGAATGTTCTGCAGTTGACTGTTGCCGAGCGGTGTCTTCGGCGCAATGTGCTGCAGTTGTTGTTGATTGAAGAGTTGCTGCTGATGTGCATGTTGTTGTTGTTGCTGCTGATTGTGTGCGTTCGGCAGCAGCATCATGTTGCCATTCGTCAGTTGAAATTGCTGATAGTTTGTTTGTGTCGGCATGCAGATACTGGCCATGTTTGTATGTGTGTAAGTTAGTTTAATCCACAAAGACACTCTTGAACAGTAGAGCGAGCGTTGCTGTTGACTGTTGGGAATCAAATTCCGCAATGATAACCTTCGTCCTGTGCAGCGCCCTTAAGTACTTGTCGGCGACGTCGACGATCTTAGTTTCGCAGCGCAGCGTTTTGTTTCTGCTGCTGCTGCTGCGGCCGTTGTTGTTGTCGGTGGTTGTTACTACCTGCGGCTGCGTGGCTGCGCTCTTGCTGTTTGCCTTTGCAAGGGTAATGTACAAGTGTGCCGCGCGCGCTCTCTTTCTCACTTCGACGCACTCGCCGTGCTGCTGATCGCTACCTAACTTGACAGCCTTGGTGCTCTCTTTCGCTCTCTTTTATCCTAGCATTCGATTTTGCGTCTGTAAGCGCTGCGGCGCTGTTATGTTAACAACTGTTGCTTACAGTTGCCGGCGCCACATGAGTTCGTGCTGCTAACATGGCTGCTCTGTTCATACCTGTTATTATGTTATTAACAGTTGCTGGCTATGAAGTTGAGGGTGGCTTTCGTTATCAGTGGCAGCACTGGCTCGTAGTTGTGTGCGTCTTGCAGGATTTTCCGATTCTACTTGCTTAGCATTCGTCTGTCCGCGTGTCCGTTTGTGTGCGCCCTTTGTCTTGTCAATTCGACTCATCTTTCTTATGTACGTGTCTTCTCTCTCTAATTTTCATTTAAAGTCTTCTTACGTATTTTCTCTTCTTGTCGCACAGTTCATATATTCTTCTGACTGTGTTGAGGACAGGCAAGTCCTTGTCTAAGGATCATGTTAGTTGATTCGCTTTGCTTGTGCATTTTCTTACAAAAAGATTTTGTTCTTTCTTTCTTGTTCGCCTAACATTTTTTGATTTTATTTTTGTTTTTGCTTTTGCTTTTCATGCTTAAGACTTTTTGTCTTGTTTCTTCCAACATTTCAAAAGCAAAGAATACAATTTTTGAAATCTAGCAACAGATCTTTGCTCTGCGCGTGTGTGTGTGTGTGTGCACGCGTGTGTGTGTATATATGTTTGAACACACAATGCCAAAAATGCTGATCCTTGTCAACTTCGTTTTCAATAATTTTCTATGCATTTTGCTTTTATTGTATTTTATGTCTGCTTCTTCTTGTTCTTCTATTTTGTCACTAAATATTGTTCTTGCTGGTGTTGTTGTTGCATTTATTATATTTTTTTTTTGTCGTAGTAAAATTGCTTGCTAGAAAATGAAACTGCAACTGAAAGTAAATTGAATTTATTTTTTTTTTGCTTTTTTGTATTTTCATCGTTCGTTGTTTTCTCAGTTTCGATGAATTGTCAACTTTAATTAAGCTCATGTGAGATTTAAAATGTTATTTGTTTGTTGCCTTTGCTGTTGTTGTTGCTAGCAGCTGTTACATGTCTGACCCACAGTCTTGAATGCGTTGCTGTTAGTGCGTCTGTAAGCTTTGCATGACGCATAACCGGCATTGGTGCGTGCCTGAAATGAGCGCCAATCATCATCATCGTCATGTGTAGTTGTGATCGAAGTCATGTCTGTCCTTGACTTGTCGCACTTTGCTGCTGGAAATGTCGCTGCAATTGACACGTGCTTCCTTCGCTTATTGTGCATATATAATGTATGATTTCATGATCACACACACACACACGCACGCAGAGACATGCACTCCCCCACTCTGTCAACACTCGAAGCACACGCGCCACAAAAGCACAAATTGTGCAATTTGCGCATTTCAACGTTGCTGCGATTCTGCGTTGAGCACAGCTCAGCTCAACTCCGCTCAGTCATCAATGTCAGCGCTGACGTTGACGTTGCCTCAAGTGTTGTACATGATTTGCGTGAGCCACGTGCGCAGGCGCAAGACTTGAGTGATATGACTTGCAACCCAAAACAGCTTCAACAACAACATGATGATGATCATTATGATTATCAACAAAATTCGCCCGTCATAATAAGCAAAGCACTTTGCTTGTTGCTTGACAAATAAGCAAAAGAAAAAGAACAAGCAAAGTTGTCGCAAGTCAACAAAAGCATGCCGCATGCGTTATGCGTGGCATGCTGCTTGGGTTGCGCCTGAGCCGCAGTCTGAGCTTGGCAGCCGTTTAGGTTTGATTTTTGGTTGATGTTTTGCCTCCGTTGAACGTCGTGGCTAAACATGCGGGGCAGCTGCAAAAAAGCTACGTTAACGTGCCACATTTTAATGTGCCACGCCGCCACGCCGCCACAATGTCCCACTGTACGAAAGCCAACACAAAGCTGTGTCAATTCATTCGAAGACTATTTTTGAATTTTGTAATTTATAAGTTGCGCTTGGTCAGTTCTCGACACTCGACACTCGTCTCTCTTCATTCTCGATTTACAACTCACAGGCCGTTGCATGTTGCGTGCTCTGATTATGACTTCTGTGCTCTGTGTTGCCTTCTTTTTGCACTTTTTTTATAATACACATACACATGTTTACAACATACGCAAGCCTTCAACATTTTGTTGCATGCAAAAACGAAGAAAGAAGAAAAAATCAACAAAACAGAAACAAAAAGAAACGTTGCGTTAATTGCATTCATATAAGTAACTCATTTGAAGCTTTTCAAAGTTGTTGCAACATTGTTGTTATTACTGGCGCACGTATGTACATTGTACAGTCTGTTTTGTATACCGTTAAGCTGCTGCCGCTGCTGCTACTCGGCTGCCTGGTCTGCCCTTGTGGCCATTAATTGCAACGGCATCGTCGAATCAATTTATACAACGCCTTATAAATGCATAAAAACCAGAGCAGCTCATGGCACCTGCATTCGGGCCAAGGCGTAGCGCAGTGCCGGCCAAAGCGTTCCAAACGCAAGGATACTCCTCCAAGAGCGCGCCAAAGATGCACAAATCATAATCGATTTTTAAAAGTTTAATGCATTTCTAATGTCTGAGATGTAACCTTTTAATTACATTTTCACCAATCTTACACTGTTTTTCCATAGTTTTATTGTGCCTAAAGGATGTTGGCAAAGGTTAGTGAGAACACAAATGAAATCCTTTGCGTCATCACTTACACGCCCACAAAACAAAAACCCGACGACAGGAAGGCCAGAAACCCTTTTCGTCATTGGCTCCATTCGACTTTCATTCATATAAAATAGAAATTTCTTATAACGCCGAGCAACTCAAACGCTCAACATTTAATTAGCTTCTTTCATTTGGTTGATTAATTAAAGTGCATGAAACGAATGTTTCATTTTTATTTTCGGCTTCTTTCTTTCAGGTATACAAATGTATATCATTTGCTGTGCGCGATGGTCAGCCTAATCTCAGCAATCACTCGCTCTCTCTCCCTCTCTCAAATGCACTTTTGCTAATAAGATCCTTTTTGTCTGTTGCGCAGCGCCCTCTGGTGTCAATTGCGTTACATACACACATTCTTATTTGATTGACTCAGGAGAAAAAAACTATGCGACATCTGACGAGGAAGCATCATGTTGTTTTCGGTAGTTTCATGTCAATTCAAGTTAGAATCTTTGTACATTGTGCAGGATAATTGTGATAATAAATTATGTTTTTTATTGACTTTGAGTATTTGATATTTTTGACTATAAAACTCTTTTAAGCCTATGAAGGAGCGAGCAAGTGATTTGTGTCACAAAAAAGATGTTGTAATCTAATAAAATATAAAAATAATTGAAAGACTTTCATAAATTTACTTTTAAAGAAAGTCTTAAAAATACTTTAATATTTAAAAATCCAAAGTAAGTTTATTAATTAAATAGTGATATACCATCACACTTAGTTTTATATAATGAAACCAGTCAAGAATTGCAGACGAGAGTGCTCGACTACGGCACACCCTGTACTCTTAATTTTTATCAGCTGTAATAGGGCGTTGCCCCACCCACTTTTCAACCGAAATACATTTAAATTTAATTCAATATATCATACAATTTTACTGACCACAAGAAAAATACAACTTGGGTGCCTTTCTGAGTGTAAGGACAACACACATTTGCCATTTGAGGCTTTAATCAAAAAAAGTCTTCGAGAATTATTAGATAGATTTTTATTATAGATTTGGAAATCTAAAACTGTTCTGGAGAAGATTTTTACAATTAGCTAATTTAATGAAATAAAAAACTCTCAATGACTTTTATTTGATTATTTATTTATTTGAGGCTCTAATAATAGTAATTTAAGTCTTTTCAATTTTAATGTTTTAATAAGAATTCGAAGTAACCGTTACAGTGTCAGCTCCAACCATGTCGACGACTCGATAGACATGTTCGTTCGTCCGTCCGTCCGTTCGTCCGGTTGCTTATAAATTTGAAATGTGTTATAGAAATTATATATTTGAAAGAAGCAACAATGTTGAAATTTAGAGAGGATATGAAGATCAGATCAAAGTAGATTTTTCGTATAATAATTCGTTGATCTGAATGCTTAATGCAACAATTAATTATCTATTTTATGATGCTGTCTATTAACACTCATTCCAATGCCAAACATTCGTACGCCCAACAATCAGACTGAGAAATCAGAAAGAATCGAGCCATTTATTCATTCATTCACTCATTCGGTAGCGAAGTTGCGCACGAATCACGCAGAGGCGCGTGATCAAGTGTGCGCATGAGGCAAGGTGCGATGCAATGCTATATCATCAGTAAGAAATCTGTGGTAAGTGACAACAACAACAACGTGAGCAAGGACATGTCGAAGAATGCAACAATAACAATAACAATCACAAGGACAAGGACATCGTGACCGAGCATGTCGCAAGAGATAAACGAGTTCAATCGATTGACGCTGATGCTGATGCTGATGCAGCTCACTGACTGCTCATTAATTTGACTTTTTATGGGTGTTCCGGCAATCACGAAGCTCTGCGTTGACAGTTCGTGTGGCTTCCGTGTCTGCGTGTTTGGACTGTTAAGTAAGCGTGAGTGAGTGAGATGGTATGTTGAGAGCGGGAGGCGGGTGGACGAGAAAACGCGGATTGACGCTGTAATTATAAATCTGAGGCAAGTCAGCGGAAATTGTCATGTTGTTTGCAAGTATTGATAGCGACAAAAGACATGACTTTGACTTGTGTTGTGTTGTGTTGTTGACGCGCAAATTGCTCGCGCGAAGTGAAGACTTTTCTGCTTCTTTATAGTTGGGAGAGCTGTACTTAAAATTCAAAATTCGCACGATCACACCTAATAACGGTAATTTACACACTCGCGCGATAATTGCGTCAATGCGATGCAAAGAAGCGCTTCATCATCATCATCACCAACACCAACAGCAGCAGCAGCAGCAGCAACAACAATAGTAGAGGCAGTGTGGCAGGCGGCCTTTAGTAGTTGTAGTTGTTGCTGTTGCTGCTGTTGTTGTTGTCGTAGTAGCCAAATGTGCTGACAGGATATGGATACGGCCAACGAAAGAGTCAGTTTGCAGTTCGCAGTTGTGTGGACCGAATCTGATGAAGCGTATGCGATAAGAGCGCCGCGGCAAAAGCGGTTATTAAAAACGGCAGCCTCAAAGACAACAACGACGGCCACGGCCACGGCGGCAGCGACGACGACAGCGACGGTTGCGAATTGTTGTCGAAGCCGACACGCCGCAGTCGGATTGTGAATGCTCCTACCGCCAACAAGTGTGAACAGCAATGAAAAAAAAAGACAAAAATATGCGTTGAGGTGTGAAAAATAACTGCAAAAAAAATATAAATGAAATAAAAATAAAAAGCGATTTACTGTAGTCAAGTAAGGAGGCCGGCAAGTAAGCAAGTAAGCCAGCAAGCGAGCGAGCAAGTCAAGTCAAGTTGAGTCAAGTCAAGTAAAGGTGTTGAAAGGTTTCTAAGAAGCGTGCGTGAACATTGCCGATTTCGGCAGCCAGATACAGAACCACGCGTGCGCGCGCTAACCAATTGCAGCGCTGCGAGCTGCGAGCTGAGAGCTGCCATGCCAGCAGACCAATATCTGAACGTCTGTGATGATATTTGTCGATGCTGTTCGAGGTGTTAAAATTACCCCAAAGGTACATAATAATTACCTTAAATTGCAAAAACAGCGAAATAAATTTTCACAAAATGAAACATGAAACGGCAGAGCGCTGACAGCAGAGCGCTGCCAGCAGAGCGTGTTGTACGCCGCAATCGACAGAGACAAAAAAAAAAAAAACATTTTAAAAATAAAAAATAAATTCCAAAAAAAAAGTCAAACCCAAAAAATCAATGAAAGCCGAAAAAGACTTTGACTTTTGACTTTGTACCGTGCAAAAAAAATGGAATGATGATGATGATGATGACGTTGGCGATCATCATTAACACAACATAAAGGCAGTTAATGACAAGTTTTTTGCTTAATTGTTGCAACACTGCCAGATTACATGTTGCGACATAGGCAAATGCGTTAGCAGCGGCAATTTATGCAAATTCCGCGCGCACACCCAACACACAACTTGCGGCATTGATAAACGTTGCCATAATTAAACAGCGGCAACATTGCTGCCTGCCTCGCATTGAAGGTGGCAACGGTCGCGCCAACCAACACCAGAGATAAATGAATATGGCCGAGCGTGAAACACGAGCGAGTTCTATTTAATTAATTGCTAACAAGAGCATAAACGCTTAAATGTCTTTTCTCTTCTTTTCTTTTCTTTTGATTTTTTAACGCTTTTGGTTGCTTCGAAGGAAGTGTTGCACATAAATACTTGCCAGCCAGCGAGGCTGAGCTAAATGCATTTCGATGTTGTCAACCCGCGACTTTTGTGCTTTCAGCATACAAAATTGACGTTTCATATTACATTGCAATAAGTCATGGCACAACGACTTATGGCGTGAAAGTGCCACTGCTCAGTCACAAGCGGCCGAGGCGGCTCTGAGTGCCGACTGCCAATGCTCCAAGTTCTTCGCAATGATTTACTTAAGGGGTAAGACCTAGTTGGAACACGAAAAAATAGCTCTTTTTCAAGATTTTTTCCTTCCAACACAACAAAATAATTAATGCCAAATGTTTCTCTATATGAAAGATATGTATTTAAAGAAGATCTGAAAAAAATTTTATTACATAATATTTAAAAATGAGTGTGCTACAGCAATTCTCGTAGGGGTCTACACGAAAAAAGTGTTTTGCGGAGATAATTCTAACTCATCACTGGATCATCGGAATTCAATAAATAAAAAAAAATCTACAGGTAATTTCATAATGCTCAGGTTGGACGAAGGGATCTGAAAATTTTTTAATTTTGACAAGATGACGGACACTCAAAGTCAAAAATGTGTATTTTACCCAAATTTTACTCACATTATCGGCTATAAAAAAAATAATTTTCCAAAAAAATATAATAACATTGGTTCCTTATTAAAAAATAGTCTTTTGCGGTGACCACCATAACTTCTCAACCGTTCACCCGAAATTCTTCAACTTAAAAACACAAGCAGTTAAATAGTAAATCTAGTGCTTAATCGAAGGTTTTTGATTTATTTTTAAAATCAAAAAAATGCCGGCCACAGAAAGTCAATTTTTCGATTTTTAGACAAAAAAATAACAGTAAATTGTTTATAAAAAATTTTAATTTTAAAATAAATGTAAATCCTAAACGAAGCTCTAGATTTATGTGTTATAAAGAAGCAGTGCGAATTCCTCAAAATCCATAGAGCGGTTTTAAAGTGACAGTTGTCACCGCAAGCCCCTACATAAAAAAAAAGAGTTTTTAGAAAAATGAGCTTAAAGTTTTACGTTTCCACTAGCGAGCGTCAGAGAGGCCTTCGCTAGTTCTTTTATAATTCGAAAAGTATTCTTCGGATCATCTTGAAATTTTGAAATTCGGTTCTTTTTTAAATTTTAAAGAGACGTAACCCCTTAACAGAAATTGTGGTGCCGTATTTTCGAGACAATGTGTATGAGTGTGTGAAACTTTTAAGCCTTTGTCATTGTTGTACAGTATAGTTTTAAACTAGTAAGTTAGGGATTGTAAATTGTCTAGCTTAAATATTTTTATCGAACAACCATGAAACTATTGACAATTTTTGAGGCACCCAGAAATGGTTAACGAATTGCATGAAATCCTTGGAATATCAACGAACACAATCAATGACACGTAAGCACATGCTCAGTCATAGCCGAAAAATAGTAACAAATGCTTGGAATTTATGAGTACGTGTTGTGGGATCAAACAGTCTGATTCAAGACTCGTGTCGAGTCGACCCGAGCAGCGCCTCGACAATCAGCAGGAAATCAGAGTCAACGCCAAAATTTTCAACAGAAATTTATTGCTATAAGCGGCGGCTTATTAATGATGCCCGCGTTGTTGCCACTAAGTGGTGGCAGCAAATTATCCTGCAGCGAAATTATGCAAAACAAATAGGAACGATTGATTTGAAAGGATCAGCATGAGAAGTCATCGATCGTGGTTTGTGTAACGATTGCTTATCGCTTCGGTTAAAGGTGCGCTGTCATTAGGGATAATGCAATGCCCTGCACACGGCACTTTACGTCTATCATGTTCAATAAGAATATTCATATTCCAGCCTTCTTGTGCAGGGTATAAGATGTGTCTGCACACAAGACAACAAGAAAAACAAATTGAACTCTTAGAATTAATGAATTATGTTTGCCACTTGCGGTTGCCAGACGCGCGAGCACAACGCAAGAGGAAGAACCAGAGCAGCAGCCCAGCAGGCCGGGAGTCCGGCAGCGCAGCGGGCAAAGGCGCTTTTCCAGCGGTGGCAACGACGGTCTTTTCGCAGAAGGCACAAAAAAATGAAGAAAATAAAACAAAAAACGTTACAGTTTTCACTTTGCCAATGCGGCTTATGATTTAATGTTGCGAGCATTTTGTTTTTGTCATTTTTCTTCATAAACAAAAAGAGCATGCAACGCATAAAATTGATGGCGATTACGCACACACACACAAAAGAATAAAAAAGAACCTCATTGTGTGCAAGGATGTTTTGGGCAACACAATTAATCTAAATCCAATTACAAATCGCACAATTCCATTACGTTGGCGATGGCGTTGGCATTGATGGCAAAGTCTTGGCTGCTCTTGGTGCATATGAAACTTAAACTGAAATCAATACGCAAAGCAGCATGCATTTTTTTTTGTTGTCTTATGAATGTTGCCTTCGTTCTCATTTCGCCATTTGGACGCGCGTTCAGCCTGCGGCGCACATGTATCGTATTACGACTGTGGAGCACAACTTGACTCAACCGTGGCTAACAAGTTGAACAAAAGTGTCTAAATTGGTGTTGAACAGTATTACCACAAAAGTGCTGTTGGCCATTCCGGCAACGATTGATTGCATTACGCATTACGCCAAATGCAAAGAGCTTTGTGACAACCGTTGTCTTTGCGCCGCTTCGTCGTTCGTTATGAAAGACAAAGAACTAAAAGCCCTTCGAGATCGCTGTGCATACTTCGTTTGTGGACCACACAGCGCAATGACAAATTGATACATTTTTAATTCCGTTTAAAAATGTCAATTAAATCAAATAATCCCGCATAAGTTGTCGAGACACACGCGCGCCCTCATGCCAAAGGATTCAACTGAACTTAGCTCAAGCAAACGAAACGCAACGCGACCAAACCAAATCAAGTCAGTCAAGTCGACTCTAATCGAGTTGATTCGACGCTGCTGAAGGACAAAAGGAAATATGAAACATTCACGATTGCGCGCAAGGATAAAGTCCTAAGAGATATTTATGACTTCATTATTAATACGCTAGATCAAATGGCATGACTATTTCAGTGCGCTCGGCTCAGACCCGTGCCTGCAGCCATGACAATGCATTATTATTATTTTTTTTGTGTTTTGTTCTTTCATGCTTGAGCTCTCTGTGCGTTGATCCTGTGCGCGTATCCTGCGGTCGTTAATAACGTATTTATTTCATATATTTTTTATACCATCTTTATTAATATTATTTTTATGTGCCTTATCTTTACACAGATACACGTTTATCTGTGTCTCGAAATAATTTTGAAGCATTTATATTTTGTATTTTTTGTTTGGTCATGCGAGTTAACAGGAACTTGTGGACTCTAAGGACACCATTAAAACTGCCTTTTAAGTGTTGTTTGTAATGAGCACTTATTTAACTACAACATTTTGCGCTTAAACTGGCATTTTGACATTTATCGTTTGTTGTTTTTCATGAAATCTTGTTGGCTTTGATTTCGGCTTTATTAAAATGTGTTTCGATTATGAAAAAGATTTGCCATTTATTACATAGATACTTTGTGTAGCATGAGCCAACTTCAGTACCGAATTATTAACTTCATGCGAGCGTTGTTGCCTTTATAGCCTGAAGATTGCGCTACGACCTGCCGCGGCCAACAGTTCATACTCAATGTAGCTGCAAGTGCACCAAATACGTTTTAATTAGACGCCTGTCAGCTCGGCGAGTCTAGAAAAGATACATCAATAATAATAATAAGAATAATCATGATGATAATTACAGAGTTCGCCATTCTCACATCATTATAATTAAAAATTAAAATGCAATTTGTGCTGTTATCGACTTGAGCGAATGATTGTGCGCGTGTACAATTGAATTGGATTCCCTTTTGAGGCACGCAACCAATCCTGTTCAGTCCTGCGCGTTGCAGCTGCGTTGCACAATGCCTTTGCAACACTTTGGCACTTCCTGCAATGTAGAAAACTGTTGCGTGCAACGCCGCCGAGCAAGTCAAACTGCGGTGTGTGTGTGTATGCGTGTGTGTGTGTGTGTGTGTGGCGCGATACTTGATGAAGTCATTAAAAAGCATAGCATCGCCTTTTTGCCAATTTTGCGCTCAACTGAGTATTCGTGTGCGTGTGTGCGTGTGTGTGTGTGAGTGGCACGTATTAAATTCAAATCAAAATTATTTGCAATATATCTTGTTCCATTTTATCGCTCGTACATTATAAGTGTCTGTCTTGCAATTACCTCTTTGGGTGGTCACTCTGCACTTTAATCTCAAATAAAATGGAAAAAAAGAGTATCTTTTAACAAATTAAATGCGAAAAATACGCAATATTAATGATGCTTTAACGCTTGAGTAGAAGGCAGCAAGGCGCAATTTATCGAAGCATCTTTTGTCAATAATAGTTTGAATCGCTTTGGCGCACAAAGATACAAGCGACGCATTGTAGTTCACAAATGGCGCAAGCCGACTTTCATTGGCAACTCGATATGGCTACTTGGGAATGTGATACGTGCGGCATGCTGCAGGCCGGCCTGCCCTTGGCCATGCCCTGGTCAAGTGTGGCGTATGCCATTTCGTCTGCTTTGTTTCGTCTGATTTGTTGTTGTTTTTGCTAATGCCAAATTAGCCATGGCCGTGACAGTAGCCAAGAGTGCTGCAACGTCGACACATGCTACTGTGCTACTGCTGGTGTCGGCCAGCTGCGCTTGCCTGCCTGCACAGATGCTCTGCGAGCGTGTTGCATGCAAAACTTGACCTTGCGACCAGAACTAACGCAACGCTCTAAAGGATTTCATGCCCGGCATGCGCAACCATCAAAATATTTGCCTTAACGCGACATTAAAATGTGAAATTAATTTGGCTACACTTTGGCTACAATTCTTCTCGATGCGACACTCCCTGTGCCGCATGGTGCATGCCGGTTCCGTGTGCCTCGTTGCGCCGTCGAAATCACAGCATGTAATTTCCTTTTTGTCAAATGGGAAAACGATACGTTTGCAATTTGTTTGACATTAAATAACTTTGGTTGTTTTTTTTTTGGATTTTCTTTTATTTTTTTTTTTGTTTATTCGGTTTGTTAACAATGCATATTTCTCAGAAAACAAATAAAATTTAAAGAACTTTCGAGCACTCAAAGTTTTTACGTCTAGACAAGTGTGCCTTTTTCAAACCATGTTATGAACCCCTTACGATAACATTTGGCAAACCGAATAACATATAAAGAACTTTCCAGTATTCAAAGTTTTTACGTCTAGACAAGTGTTTCTTTTTAAAGCATATTATGAACTCCTTACGAAAAAAATTAGCAAACCGAACTCATGCCCTTGATCACCTCTTCTGCCATAAATGTTGGATTGTTGCGCTCTCACTGGGATCACTTGGAAAGACGTGTAGCTCTTGGCTTTCTATTAATTTTGTACAGGATGTAGCAAAGGAACAAAAAAACTCCGGTACTAAGGATCAAATATAAAATATTTGGTTCTGGATCCTTTGGTTCGTTCCGCACCAAAAGGACATCTTTAACTGTCGCTGGCGGATAGAAAAATTTTAGAATTTTGTATGTGATATGGCCCAGTGTTGTATTCGGCGTCTCTTTGTAGACCTTCACGATTTTCATACCAGCGTCCCGCATTTTGAGTTGGTTTGCTCAAAAATGTAGTTTTATAAAATAATATAAAATATTTCGTCTGTAAATGTTTTTTGGCTTTTTTTTGGCAACTGAACTTGAACAATTAAATCAGAGCATACTTCGATTATATTTATTTAGTTTAAAATTCTGTTTTACTGTTGTTTGATGTCGTTTCACTGTGAAGAGAAACGAAGCCAGACACGCCTGACAATTACTTCTATTATTTGTTTTACTGATTAATAGTGAAGCACAGTTATTTATTTAGATGAATAAAAAGTTACACCATAAGCCAAATTCGATGCTGCGAAGCTGTTGAAATGCTAAACTCTTCTTTTTGCCAATGCCTTCTCCATGTCTGGTCCTCTCCATTACAATGAAGCACAAGTTCTGCCCACTTCCTGTTCAATCCAAAGGCGAAAGTTACATAATATACAATAAATAAAACCAAAACGCATCTACAAAAACAAAAAGCAACAACTGCGGCAAACAAGCTTTGCTTTGCTTTGCGTATATTTATGAATGAATGACTTCACTCTGTTTGCGGCTTACAAGTAACAATGCGAAGACAACTCAAGACGACGAAGAGGAAGCGCCAAGTTCCCCAGTTGCCAATGAGCGCGAGGGCGTGCAGTGTCAGTACGTTTTCGGCCGTGCGAAGGAGAGTGGCGCTGGAGAGAGAGCACAGCGCACACCTGATAATTGACAAACAGAGCGAAGTGGAGCACAATGAGGGCGACTGGGGAAGCAAAGCGCAGAGTTGTGCGTTCTATGCGTGCGTGCAGACGCAGACGAAGACATAAAGTAATGACGGCGACAGCGGTGACGCGACGTTAACGACGACAATCTGTGCGTGTAGAAGTGAATGGTGGGTTTTTTCTTCTTCTCTTTTTCGTGCACTGTGCACTGTGCGAGACAAGTTGTCAACTGCAGTTGTTGTGATTGTGCTGTGTTGTGTGCTGTTGTGTTGTTGTAAGAGGCACAAGCAGGATAAGCTCTTGCAGAGTAAAGCAAAAAATATACGCAGAAGACGACGACGATGAAGAAGAAGAAGAAGGCTGCGGATGTATTTATTTGACAGTTTGTCGTCGTTGCATTTATCGGACAATGCGATTGAAAGTGCGTCGTCGCTGTTGAATGCATTGCATGAAGTTGCAACAAGTGCGCAGGCGCAGCAACATTGCTTTTATTTTTTCCTCTTCTTCTTCCGCTTTTTTCTCATAGTTTTTACTCCTCGCGATTGTATACAATATTTTTTGTGTATTTTGAAGTCGAGTTCATGGGCAAAGCAAACGATGGGAACTTTTTCGCAGGCTACACTATTCGTGTGTGCGTGAGTGTGTGTGTGCGCTTTGTTTATAAGCGCATATTTAAACTAATTTGTTTAATTGATATTAAATAATAAAACAGAAAAATAATGAAAAGAAGTAAAAAATATATATTTACTTGTACAATAAAATATTCTTAGAAATCAATCGCATGTTTTAAAACGTTGTACAAATCCCATCAAAGCGCGACCGTTTCTTTTTTCCATGTCCTTCTTAGAAAAGCATCGGTAAAAAAAAGCGGTATATTTTGACAGACAAAGCGCCGCAAATACCTTTTTCAATAACATAAAAAACATAATATGAGCGAACATTTCAAACAAACTATTTAAAACAACAATGATGCGGACAATCTGCCGTGCTGCAACATGTAACGCATCGATTCAAGTGGTCGTGGTCTCAGCTATTATTGCAGCATTATTGATCAAATATATCGGCGGTGAGTGAGTGAGTGATATTCAAAAGGATTTGCATTGTTGCTGACAAAGGACGCCTACGAAACTTCATGCATAAACAAACATGCCACGCTACATCAAATATCCTTTGATTGCCTTCATCTCTAGCTGCCACTTACTCACTCATTCACCCCTTCGTGCACACTCGCATACTTCTTCTCTCTGTCTCTGTCTCTTTCTTTTTTGTTTCGGTATTTATTTTGTTTTTTTTTGCGTGTTGTTGAGTGGCCACAATTGATAGTCTTTGATGAAGAGCATGTAATATGCAAAGGACAATATGCCTCAGTTTGACAGTCGGATAGGCAGGACAAAGGACGTTTTGTGTTTGTTTAATGTTCCAAAAGTGTTTGGTCATTGCGAAAGGATTCACATCTGTGTGTTTGAGGCAAATATGCGCATAATCCTTTTATGCTTTTTCTCTTTTCATGTTTCGAGTGTTATCGCAGCGATAAAGTTGAATAGTTGAGAGAATTACTTGGAATTCCCAAAAGAATTGTTAACATTTTGCGTATCCCATACCGAAGTACTTAATTATGTGTGATTCGTTTTAACATGCATGCATATGTATAAGATTACCAACTCAGTAGTTCTCCAAACAAGCACTGAATTATCTATTAAAAATAATTTTAACTTTTATTTTATATAAGGTAAACGTCCCAGTAATAAATTATGTCCCAGTTAAGGATCAGTACATCAAACGATTGGCGATAGAACCTCATACCTTCTGTTTCATAGTCCAACACTAAAACTTGAGCTACAGCAAGCGACATAGAAACATAGGATATTTGTTAAAATGTATTTATTAGAATCATTTTTGTGCAGACTGGTGATTTTATGCATGACATTTCTCTATATAAAATAAAAGTCGAATTTTGATAGTTGAGAACTAAGTATATTCCAAATAAAGAAAGTGGGGATAAGTGATATTTTGTGCTTCAGACTAGTGCGATTTATATTAGTTCTTTCACTAGATTCAAATGCCGCAGTTTGCTAATGGAAATATTTTATACAATTTGATAAAGTTCCTAAGTTCGTCGAATGAGAATAAGTCGTGAACTATCGAATATGGGATAACTCACACAAAGTTGGGAATTCAAATAAACTTCAAGTTTATAAATTATTTAATTAAATTGGCGTATCGACTGAACACATTGAAGGAATGTTTGTCACACAATTCAAAACGAAAGCCAATAAGGCAGAAATTGTTGCTGCTTTTGCATTGAATTTGTAAAATTCGAGAATATCTTGTGCGATTTACGTTTCGGCCAGACAAAAGGCTCATGAATATGTTCTCTTAATGCGTACACATGCGAAGATGTGCGCCAGTTATGCGCCAAGGGGTAATTACAGTTTATGATTTATTGCGGCAGCCGCACGGAATTCTGGGACCCCAACATTTGCGCTCTCGCTTGTCCTCGAACGCGCCTTCAGTCAACTTCAGTATTGCGCGTTTCGGCCTGACCGGTCGCTTCGCTTTGCTTTGCTCTGCTCTGCGAATACTGATTGTGGTTTTTCGGCTGTGTTGTGGCTGGTTGTGCATTTAGTCGCGCGATCGATCGATCAGCGTTCTGCGTCTGCCACGCTTACCAAACTCATGCGACTGCGACTTGGACTGACTCTGTCCGCCCATTTGGCCCCATGGCAACGGTGACGACTACGTCGGCGTTGCCAGCGATGGCGGCTGCCTTGCAGCAGGCAACGGAGACCATAGGTCAGCGGAAGCATGCCTCATTCGTTGCAACAAGTTGCATGTTATGCAAATACTCGCTTTCGAGCAAGTGAACTTACGCCAAATGAAGCGCAAGTGTTTCATATATGTAAATGGCATCATCAACAAACGACGGGCTTGAGCATGACGCATGCGTCACTACGAGCGCTGTGATCATTGCCAACATCATTATCATGATTATGATTATGATTATGAAATTGTCTCCACTCATGTCATCTTCGCGAAGATTCAACACTTGAAATCACTCAGACAAGTCTGGCCGTCTGCGCGGCTTGCCTCTTCAGCAGATTGCAATGGCGACGGCGGCGTCAGCGTCTGCGTCGGCTCGGTCACATTGAATCAAATTAATTTTACTTTATGTGGAAAATCCATATAATCCATCAAATAACATCTCAGACGTTGTGTACGTGTTTCTGAATTTCAATGTTGGATTTCATTCTTGATGCCAGCAGATCGGCATCGTGCTCTCGAGCGTGCCTGCCGTAGTGCGTGCGTGCGTGCGTGAGTGAATACGCTAGCTTGCTGTTGCCGCTGTTGCTATTTTATTAAATCTTTAATTTAATGAACGTGTGCTAAGTTCAGCTTGACTTGATTTGCCATGATTTTGTCTTTCCTCGTCTGCTCGTCTCTATTTTTGTAGGCCGGCCAGCAACGTTCAAATGCGCAAACCGGCGCTGCCACAACAAAAATAACTAAATAAATAAATAAATAAAGAAGCGACGTAATCCACTGACTGCAAATGAGGCGTTTTCGTCTGCGAAGTGCGCACAGTGTGGCCAAAAAGTACTTGCCTCACAGTCACTTTGTTTACTTTGCGCACACAACCGGTAGCACATGAAGTCCTCTGACACGACTTCTAATCTTCACGGTTTGTTTATGGTAACTTTGGGCATATTTTTCTTGCAATTAGTTGAGCGATTGCGCATGACACATTTCGTGCTAAAAACAATACAATTAACCTGCAAGGGTGCTGAGTGGTGTGAGAGACTTGTTCCAGAGCCATTAAACCACAAAAAACTGCTGAGTTTATTTGTTATTCTTGTTAGCAATAATACAGCAATTTAATGCGTTCTATTTGGCGTTGCGTTCGGCATAAAGTCATGGCTGCTTCGAGCGGCTACTGCCTCTATGATCGGAGCGCCACTGTCATGTGGCATTGCGCACAAAAAAGGAGTTATCACTTTACGTTTGTAACTACATTTATCACGTTTTTAAATATGACAACTCAAATAACTCTGACGGCGCTTGACAATGACATGATTGAAAACAACGAGCAACGACGACGAAGCGATGGCCTTGCGACAGACCTAATCTGCTGATGATACTGCCTGCACTAATTGGAACATATTTTCTTCGCTTCAGATATAATACAGCCAACTGACTGACTGATGCCTTGCGATGCCTATTGTTGCGATTTTTATGCTTGCGCGGCAAATAAAAATGAAGATATCATCAAATGGCAGAGCCCATTGCAATATTATTTATATTCTTGTTTTGCTTGTCCGGTGTTGTTGTTGTACGTTATCCTTTGGCCTAAGGATAAAGGTGTACATTTTTGGCGTTTACAAATTTGTATTTTATTTTTGTGAACGAGCACCGTAGCTTAAGCCGAAATCGCGGCCGAGCGAAGCTTAAAAGACCACAACGGCAACAAGGAATCAATAATTCATAATGCTAATTAATAACGCCCCATTTGCAGGATGTGTGTTTGTGTGTGCGCAGGCGGCAAAGATGAAAGCGCGCGGCCAAGCGCCCAGTCGGCAATAAAAAACATTTTGATTGACTGGGCCACTGTGCCTTACCTTATTGAAATTTAAATAAGCGCAGGCGAATGTGCGTTAACTCGTTCATTTGGGCTTTGTTTTTGTTTGTGGTTGTTTCGGTTTGATTGCTCGCGCCTTAACGCCTTAGGTGTAAAAATAAATGTTTAAAGTAACAACTTTTTTCACAGCCAAAACGCATTTACCGCACAAAAAAGGATCGATCGATCGGCGCGTCCAGCACGCCCGCGCCAAACGTACCGCCCAGTTGCTTGCCCCCACACCTCACCTCACCTCATGCTGCACGCTTGTTTCAAGCATTGTGTGCTACGCGCTCGCCGCTGCCCTGCGTGCCTTGGCTCAGTGCAATCAATCTGCGCATCTTTAACGCACTCCAGTTGAGAACCCCACCGCTCATTGCCATTGCCGCTCCTGTAGCGGCCGCCAAAAAACAGTGCAGCCTATAATTTGTACACATATTTGTGGTGATTGATGTGCTGCGGCTGCTCGCATGCAGTAAGATACATTCACGCATTCATCTGTGCGTCTAAAGTCCTCAACAAGACAGCAAGTAACTGCACTGCGGCGCCTTCGCTGCAACGCTCTTTAGGCACTTCTAATTTAAATTTGTGCCAACAAAAACACAAATAAAATCAAAAGGATACGCCTTCAAGTGAAATTAAGCAAAAGCGAAAGCAGCTGCCCTATGACCGGCAATTGTCTCCTTGTCAGTTGGCTTAAAAAACAACACTTATGAAAAGAAATGAAAAACTGAAAAAAGAGAAAAGAGAAAAGCGTTTAACACACAAAGGAAAAGTGTAACACTTTAGCGCTGTAAATGTCACAGCCAGCCTTTAAGGCCGCCAACCCCGCCAACAACATCATCATCAGCAGCAGCGGCAGCAGGAGCATGATTATTGTCACTGCCATCGTGAGAACGAAGGTGAAAGTTCTTCCGGCGCAATGCCATTCAATTCTATTCAATTTGATTGTACATCTTTACTGATTGTTTGTTTGTATTTCTTTTTCCATTTCTCTCCTCTCTTCTCTACTCTTACCCTGTCTGTTTAAGCCTTGCCTACTGTGCTCAGGTGCAGTAGCTAAGCAGTTTGAGCAGTTCGCGCCGTCGCTCGACAAATAAACACTTATTCAGATGCGTTTAATTCCAACATATACAAATGTATGTGAATGCTCTTTTTTATTTTATAAAAAGTTGTTTTCCTAAAGGGAGCATTCTTCGTTTTGTCGTCTGTCGTCTGCTGCAGTCGCTATTGAAAGTGAGCTGTAAACTGTCAACTGTGACACTTTCATAGACGAGGGCGCACAACTGACATGAATGCGCTCGCCATTGTTCCACTTGCCCTTTAAAGTGTCAAAATATGGATTACGTTCTTTGTTCGCTTGTAATGCATAAAGATTTATGGGAATTTGGTGTGGCAGCAAGAAAAGAGTTTTTCTTATACTTCGTTTTTTTAAAGAAAAAAAAAAAAAACTAATTTTACATCTGTGAATCTCATCTTTTTGCGGCGCTTATCTTGGTCAAAGAATTGTACAGTTTTAGAGCCACTGGCTCCATTGAATAATAATTGCTTTCAAAATTAAGACTTTAAGCTAAAAGTGAAAGCATTTAATATAATAATGCTTTATATCATTGCTTAATGTTACTAAGCATGAAGCTTGCACGCATTTGTTGTATGTTTCATAGCGTTAAGCCCTCACATAAAGTACTTCTATATTATAACTGTTTAATTCAATGAAGACGATTTATAACTTTATACCTTATAACTCATTTTAATAATTCTAATATGTCTTACTATGATAACAATATAATCTTGATCTTGAAAATCTATTTAGCAATAATTTCACATGATCTAAGCTAATCTAGCCGATTCTTAAGGAACGTTGCTTTATAAAAACGGCCAAGGATCATGTGACTTCACATTGATAGGAAAACTCGTATTAATGACTTTGCATGATTGAAAATGAGCAATTGTATTTGCAGCTAAAAACCGTTGGTTTTCGAAAACAAAGCTGGAATATTCCCGATTTTATGATTATGTCTATGGAACTACCTGTTTGTAGCTCAGTTAAACTAAACGAAGCAAAACCTTTTACTTTTCTTAAGTTGCGGAAATCCTCGAATTGGGAGATTCCATTCAGTCAGGTAGGAGGGCGGCAGTGGCATAGATAAAGAGTCATAAAAAATATACTGCGACAAGATGCAAATATTTACGATGGGCGCTGAGACGGTGCACGCAAAGTAGGCAATAAGCGCGCGGGTCAATTGAAAGTGCTTAGTAAAAGTAAAAGCGTAAAGTTAAAGATGGTTTTGTTGTTCTATCGAAAAATGCGACTACCTGAATTGGGTTGATCGAGTCACTTTGGAAATAGTTTAAACGATCGTATAAGCGTCGGGGATTAGTATTAATGTTTTATGACTGGCACGTGCAAAATTCTGGATCTTAAGCCAATATGCGCTTTACATTTCGGATAAACAATATTTTATGAGGCCTGCACAATCAGCATATGTAAATTGCTGAGTTGCAACTAAATGAAGCCCATGGCCATGGCTCAGCGGCATGTTTGCAGAACTTGCTTGCGGTCCGTGTACTAAAAACAACATTCAATTGATTGAACGCAAATCAAATTCATATGTTTTTGCACAAACTTCATTTTGAAGTATACCTTTTGCCTACGAAGATAGATGCTTGCGCTCAGCATAATCAATATTAACATTTAATCATTCGCCTAGCTGTCTGTCCGGCCAAGCGTAACCAGTCGGCTGCCTCAGCTGCGTATTTGCCTCATGCATCATCGATGCGCAACTAGTGCAATTAATTTCTGTGGAATATACAATATATACTTTTTTCTGATTTTTTGTATCTCAACATTAAAGGAGCCTTTGTACCAACGCTTGTACTTTTTGCATAAATGCTGGTCAGCAAGCAAAAAAAAAAAAAAAAGTCAAGATGTTTGTTTAAAAAAAATTGTATATATTTAGTTTTACACCATAATAATTTTAATTGGCTTAGTGAATTGTTTCATATACTGGTTCAGAGGTACTTAAATTTAGTCGTATGCTTAAGAACTATCAATCATTGTCTTCCTTAAATTACTAATAAAAAAAAATATGTTCTTATGTCTAAAAAAAAAAAAATACTTAATTTAAAAATATTATTCATAGTTTTTTTGTTTTTTTTTTATACAATTGAGGCACTTTGTTACACTTTTTCATTACTATAATATTTCGACTCACGCTTTCAGACTTTTAAATATTATCGCTTCATACAAGAAATATTTAACTAAATTTGACTAGAAACAAATTCGAACGCTGGCAATACATAAACACGAACACTGGCTATATTGGCAACATTTCTTTTGTTTTTTGTTTTTGTGTGTTGTTGGCGAGTGTATTTGCTGAAGCAATTGCCTCATTGCTCCTGCCACAAGGAGATGTAATCGAGTATTTCCTCATCGTCGGGCGTGCAGTCTTCCTCATCGAGATTGAAATGCTCATGCGGTTCAAATTTGAGCTGAAGATGTGCATGATGTTCATTGAGCTGTGCTTGATTGATGGCAATATGCTGCGAGAGTGGCAACTCTAACACGCTCGTTGGCAGACTGTGGTGCTGTTGATGCTGATGCTGCTGCTGCGGCTGCTGGTGCTGCTGCGGTGTGTTGGCTGCTAGTGGAGAAAGCTGTTGTGGCGCTGCCTCAAAGGTGCCAGAGTCGAAGGACATGCTCGAGTTGAACGATGAGGTGGGTGAATGGCAGGCAACGTGTTGATCGAGCTGTGTTTGCGTTGAGAGCGCTGCCGGTGGTGGTGAGTAGGCGTTGAGCGAGATGGGCGTCAGCGGATGATTTGGATACTGTTGACGTGTGAGCTGCTGTTGCTGCTGCAGCGCCGAGATTGCAATGCTGATGTTGCCGGTGTTGACATTGTGATGCGGCGATGAAGTGTTGCTCAGCATCAGTGGCAGCGGCGAAGTCGAGTTGATCGGCGGCGGTGTGCTTGCAAGGTTGTTGTTGTTGTTGGTGCAGTAGTTTGTTGTTGCTGCCAAATTGGCATTGTTGTTGTTGAGCGCTGTTGACGGCAACAGTGCAGCGGCAGCAGCCGAGAAGCTGGCGACATTGTGCGTTGTTGCGCCGTTGTTGTTTGCTGCGGCGCTGCCATTGAGATCCTCGACGAGATCCTGCAGGCGACGTATGTATTCGACTGCAATGCGCAGCGTGTCCACTTTGGAGATTTTCTTCTGCGGACCACGGCCGCCGCCCTTGGTGAGATCGGCAATGATCGACTGTGGTATGTGCTGGCGCAGCCGGGCGAAGCTGTTGTTCACCTGCTTGACGCGATTGCGTTCGCGTGCGTTGCGGCGTTGTACCGACTGAGACTGATCGATGTTGTAGGGCGCACTGTTGGCGGCCAGCGAGGCATGTGTGTTGCTGCTAATGCCGTTGTTTGTGGTGTCGATGGCTGAGCCTGAGACAGCGCCGCTGCGTGCTGAGTGCTTGCGTATTTTGCCGCAGCCATTGCTGGCTAGTGTTGTTGTTGCGGCTTGCGCTGTTGTCGTCACTGTTGGCGCCGGCACAATATTTTGATAGCGATACATTTTTGTTGCCGAATTAATGCCGACAGCGGGAAAGAGATGAGCAGCACCGTTGCCAGTCATCTCGATTTTCAAATTATTATTGTTGTTGTTGTTATTAGTGTACACAAGACTCGACATAATCTTTTATTGTTAGCAAAAAAAATAACTATGCTTGATTTGACTTATTTTATTAAAAAAAAAAATACTTTCGCGTAAATTTGCTCGCTCGATTATTGATTTCTGTGTTGAACACGTCCTTTTGTGCGTATTTTAAAAAGTTGAACTTGATCGTATGACACCTTGCACAAGAATGAGTCCCTTTGTCCTAAACCTGCATATTTTGTACCTTTTCGATTTGAGTGGCTCAATAAATGAGAGCGTACCTGTGCGTGCACTCACCGGCACGTTGGCTCTCTCGTTCGGTCGGTCGGCCGGTCGGTCGGTCTTTCTCTCTCTCAAGTTTGCTGGCTCTTTTGTTGAACAGGTAGCGCTTCGCTTCAAGCAGGAGGTGCGCTGCAGCCATGCCAACAACAATAAAAGTCGTGCTTAGTCGCATCGGATCGGGCCGACCGAAACGAAACGAAACGAGCTCGTTCCTTATCTCGAGGGCTGCTTTCATTGATGGGGGAGTTTAGGCGTACGTGCGTTAGTCGATTCGCTCTCTCACTCTCTCTCTCGCTTTATTCTCTCTGTACCTGCCTGCTTGTTGAGCACAAAACACTGATCTGCTTAAGGGTCTCTACGCAGGTGAGCGATAAGAATTGCAATTTGAGTTTTTTTTTGACTGCTCTCTGCCTGAAATCACTTTTTGCCTTGCTCTTATTTTATGCTCTCATATGCGTGCTCTCTTTCTGGCCAGTTCTTGCGCTCTAGCACTCATTTGAAGATCGCCTGCTTATCAATCAGCAAAAACCCAATCCTGTTTGCTTTCTTGATTATCTGTTAGTGCGCTCTCATTTGCTTGCTCGTTTCACTCCGAGCCGTTGGGTCTGAAAAAGTGTTCCCAGTCATGGCTCACTTCATAAGCTCAACATTATTGTTGCGATCTTGAGTTCTTGGAGCTTTGAGTGCGATTCTTCTGCATCAGTTTTTCACTCAGTTTTCAAATGTTATCAGGCTTACGGAGCTTATAATTACTGATGGAAAAGCAAAATAATAACATTAGAATTTCTCATTTTCACATTTATAGTCATGGCTCTTTTGGTGGTAAAAAATAATTCCCCCGAAAGCATGCTACAACATGGCGGCAAAAAGAACCCCGAAAAACGCTGCTTTAGCATTAAGTAAGTTCACAATTGGAACGTGAACAATTCACTTTTCGTGTTAATTAACTTAGTGTTCAGACAACTCTTTATCGCATTCGTCCTGGGCTTCACTTGACTCCAATTCAGCTCACGAACGCCCCTATTCATTAGCGCCAGTTGCATGCAACATTTCGGAATGCCGCCACAAGAGGAGCAAAGACACTTGGGCATGCGCATAGTCTTGCTGTCTCTTCTGCTACTTGCTGCTGGTCGGGGGTGCAGCAGCGTTGGCCGTGCAACTTATGTTGGTGCAACACTGTCGTCAGTGCTGTCAACCCGTAACAGACGCCACGACGTTGACTTGCGCCTACTTAACTATTCAAGACGAGCCGTTAAAAGGTGTTCGAACAATTTCACATATTCCTCTAATTAAACGATCAACAAGATCACAACTTTTTTAGCTCACTTTGTTTTTGTGTCCAAAATGTTCTTCAAGCGGCCAAAGGCAAACAACCCAAAAGACAACAACAACATTTGCCACTGAACAAAAAGAATTGCGCGTGCGCGACTCTCTTTCGTTTGATTGAGGAATGCAACGAGTCAAGTCCAGTTGTTGGTTGCATTGATGTACAACGATTGCATGTCTCAAGTTGCCTCGGCATTTATTTTTTGTTTTGTTTTGTTGCATTTTTTTTCAACTTGCCGCAACCATTCAGTACTTTCTTGTACTCACGCGCGCTCTCCCCTTCCCTGTCCCTGTGACGCTGTCCCAACGTTTGTGCGTATTCATTTTTCAGTTTCATTAAATTTTCGCTTGCAAAATTTGCAATTTCCGTCATTTGAAATGTTGCATTTCCCCCTCGGTTGTCGTTGGCCGGAGCTGCCAACGCCAGGTGTAAGCATGGCTGAAAAGGATACAAAGCCAAAGACAAAGAAAAGAAAACAAAACATAACATAAAGGATAAATACATTTTTCGCTTATTGTTTAGCATTTCAACTCGTTCGTTCCTTCGTTCGTTCGTTTTATTATTATCGTTTTTATTTTCCCTTTTTTTTTTTTTGAAATATCATCGATTTCTGTGCTCAAAAGCCGAGTCAATTTTCGTCAACGTGAAAAACTGACATTTCAAGCATGACAATCAAACTGTATGTGTGTGTGTGTGTGTGTGTGTGTGTGTGCTTCATCCTTTCGTGCCTTTGGTCTTTTGGTCACATTTTTGCTTTGTAATCGCTCATCGGCGGCTTATGTTTCATTATTTTGGCATCATTAACACTTTCATTGTACTTTTCACTCGTTGCAGCCTCGACTTGAGTTCCGTTGTTGTATCCTTGCGTTTTCAATTGCTTTGTCTCCTTTCAAATATTCAAATTCACCACCATCTCACACACAGTTCAACTGACATTTGGAAAATCAGCCATTGTCTTGCTTCTCTATAATACCCTTGGCTTCTTGTCCTTCAAATTTGAATGCAAAAAATGCTGGCGACAATTCTGAGTTGATTTGCTTTGATTGCGCTTTGCCACATTATATTTTCAGTCATCTTCTTCTTCATTAGTTTGAGTAGCTTGCAACAATTTGGTTACTCTTACTCTTTTCTCTAGAGAAGCCCAAATGGCACTCATTCATGTAATGCTCGGCTCGCATTCGCATGTGCCAGAGCTCATTTTATACACCACTGCAGCGCTGCGACGCACTTCCTTTGGCTGGCACAACCCCAGGACACTTGAGGCCATGTTTTGTTTTCGTGCAACGCTATGAATATTTAATGCATAATTACCTTGATATGAAGCTGAGTTCCGGACGGTCGACGCTTTGTGTTTGTATGCTGATATATCCTGTTTGGCGCTTTCCTGTTGCCGATGCTTTGGTCAGACTGGTTCCGTTTCGATTGTTAGGCTTTACTGAATTTTGAAATAAAACAAAAACCAAACCAAACGAAACGAAACAAGTAAGCAGCTAATTTCGGCCTTACCGAAGATTTGATACTCTTTCCCAATGCCCTCAATACTCTTTTCCGTTTGCGACGCAAGCCTCCTTTGATTGACGAGTTGTGGAAATTCCGGATTTCGGCTACAAGCGTGCTTTGCCACGCCCAGATTTGTTTCAAAATTGCCCAACTAATAAAATATATCAAATTACAAGTCAATAGCTAAAGAAATAAAAATTATGCTCATAGAACGTTTGGGAATTTCTCAAGATCGTCTTATGGCAGGTACCCGTTCTACCGCACCTTTGTGATACATATATCATGTATAGGCTGGTTGCGCTAAAAGACCACCTTTCAATAGCTTTACTTTAATTTTGTTGACTCTTCTTCATACTTTTTATGGGGCGCTATAAGTCCAGTGAGCCGATTTGGGTTGACTGCATAGACAGAGCGTCTGTCGATCGGATATGTCTTCAGCGACTTTATATGGTCGGTCGGCTCCTTCTGGTAAAGTTTTGATACTTTTCACTATGTGCAGCGTATAAAAAGATAATAATAACTGAAAAAGAGCACCGACATGGACAATGCGCAAGTGGAAGGACATTACACAGCTTGCAGCGAGGAAGCCAAGGGATCAACTTGTGACGAAGTCGGAGTGCGACTTGTTAACTTGCAACGAAAATAAGTAAATTTAATGTTTTTCTGAAACGAGTTCACTTTTGGTTCACTTTGAGTTGAGCTGAGCTGAGCTGAACTAAGCAGTTTGCTTGAGTTCAGGTTCAGGACCCTGTGAGTGTCGGTGTGTGTGTGTGCTTCGACGCAGGAGTTCGAGAAACAACACAATTGTTGCGTTCATTTCGAGCGAAACGCATTTATTATGCATTTTTTCGTAGCTAATATTTTAATTAAACGCGGCACACGGTCGCGCGCACGTTCGCTCTCATTTCGGTCGACCTTCTCTCTCTCTCGCTCGCTCTCACGCTCTTGTGCGCATGGCTATTCGACTGCAAAATGACGACGCGTGGCAGGTGTATTTACGAGATACGCAACACATAAACGTAAGCATTGCCAACGAACGTGGTCAGGGGCACTTAAGGACTTAGATACTTACACAGACCGACCGACAGACCGACCGACCGACAGAGAGGCGTACGAATGGATACAGAGTGCGTCTGTGGTGCAAGCGGGACAGCAAGTCGCGATATGATGGCTCCAGCAGCAAGCTGAAAATGAAAAATAAACTCAAATACATACATGAATGTAATAAAAACAGCAGAAATAAATAAAAGTCTATTAAGAGAGAACAAATATATGAAGAACATGACAACTGCACTGGCTTGCTTTGCTAGGGGCTGCACATTGAGTGCGTCTCTTGACACTTGCCCAAAATTTAGAGTGCCACGCTTGGCACGCGAACGAGCGGTGATCATATAATGGAACTGCACTGAGCAAAAGATCATGCAGTACACTTCACGAATGATCAGTGATATAGAGCATAAAGTAGTATGAAAGAGAGCGACAGCAAGAGATAGTTTGTAGTGTCATAAGACAGACAAAGTCAAAGTCAAAGTCAAACGAGCTTATTGATTTTTTGTATGTGCGCTCTTCCGCCGCTGCTGCAAATACAAACACTTATTATATTGTATCCATCAGATACTTTATTCGTAGGCTTAACTCTTGCATCTTGACGTCGTTGTTTTGCTTTGTGGCTTTAGCTTTTTTTTGTATATTTTTCGATTTTTTGTTTTTTTTTTGCTTTGCTGTTCATTTTGTTTTTGGGGTTTGTTTTGGATTTTGGTTTCATGCTCTTGCTGTGGCTGTGGCTGCTGATAACTATCATTACCCGCAGCAAGCGTATCGACAGCAGTACATAGTCCTCTTGTAGGGGTCTTAAGTTACGCCGTAGACACACGCGTACTGACAATCAAACAAATGGCTTAAGTCTAAGTCAAAGCGTGCCAAAAAGCAGCATAAAGATATAAGCCAAAGGCGTGTGAGTGAGAGAGAGGGAGAGAGAGAGATAGAACGACAGTTATGTTTGCTTTCTACTGAGTATCTTTCTGTTCGTCATGATGATCAGCCGCCAACCGACAACAACAACAACAACAAGCAAACAAATGAAAGACCGCACATTGAAAAGGCAAAAAAGGCGAAAGAAAGAAAAAGAGATGGCAGAACATAAACGCAGTAGCACGAACCATTAGATGCGGTCAACATGAAAACATCTGCTCTTCATAATGTAGCTCCTTGCCACAAACACACACACGCACGTATACCCACACATACTTGTAGACTGTGTAGATACAATCAAGCGCATTTATAATGAGTGACCCCCAAACAAATGCATTGGAAAAGTTCGATTAATGCTTCGTCGCATTCAAGCATAAATCTTTAATCTGCATAGTCAATGAAATGGAAAACTCTCTGAACTATTGCAACGTGCCAATGCAAACGTGCAACTTGCTGAGCACAACCATGCGCCACTTGCTTTTGATGGCTCAATTAATGGCGTATAACGATGACGATATTGTTGTTGATCAAAACCAACAGCGACAGCGACTTGAAGCCACTTCGCTTTGCTGTGCGGTTGCAAGCACATTTTGTTGCAATATGCGCTACTTTCTGGGCCATGTTGTGCGCCATGATGCTATTTAATTCATATCGTTTCATTTTAAAAACTCGTAAAATTTGTAACAATGTCGAAATGAAGCCCAAGATGAAGATGAAGGTGAAGCTGCCGAATGCGCTTTGCAACATGCAACCGCGGCTTTTGTTATTTCACAGCGTCAGCATCATGATCATCGGCTTCGTGGTGGTGCTGCGCTTTATTGATTTTTAATGAAGCAACTAAGCGCGTCGGCAGTCGCCTTTTGATGCCTTCGCTACTGCGTGCCACTGCATGCCACTGCATTGTTACAACGCATTAACCAAGTGGAACATATTTCGCGAAATGTTGTAAGAAAGTTTTTATTATTGATTCAAATTTTGTGCTCTTTTTTCAAGGCCGCTTTGCGCTTCATTTCGCGGCACTTCCGTTTGAGGCAACAGTATTGCAAACTGCTTCCTGGAACTGCGCAAATATGTGCCAACACAACATCAATCAAAGTAGCAACAATCAATCAACCGGCCAAGCAATAAATTTGCCACTCCTAATTTGAAGTAAACTAAGCTCCGTTCGAACTTAGCTCGGATATTTTGGGTTAATTTGTTTTGGCACCAGAGCAGATTAAACGGCGTAATATAAAATCAGGCAAGTCGAACTAAAGTACAACTGATTGATTGACTGGGCAACACCCAAAATTATGCTAGGCTTGTGCATGTGCATGTGTGTGTGCGAAAGAGAAGGCAAGAGTTGAAAGGTGTCGTGTTACCTTCAGGTCGTCGCAACTTCACACCTTGGCAGATAGCAAGACAGTCAGACAGAGGACAGTCATATGGACGGACAGTCGTCTGGTTGAATGCACTCGCCTGAGCGACGGCGTTCAAATGTCGAATCCTATTAGTGGCAATTTTAAGCTGATTTACGCAGCAGCATGTTCCAATTAAAGTTCTAAAATGTGCCAAGTGAGCCTCTTAAAAACTCATTAATCACTCGCTTAACTACATATGTTCCAGCCGTCTGTCTGTCCGACTTGCTGCCGTCGTCGTCGCCGTCCTTGTTGTCCTTGTTGTCGTGAGGTGTGAAAACTAACTCGACATTGGCCAACTAACGAGTCTTCTGACTTTAGTTCGCATATCGATTTCAAATATATATTGAACGCCAACAACAACAACAACAGCAACAACAGGAAGAATACAAAAAGGTGCGAACTAATTTACACCTCAGACGTGTTGATAATGATGAAGGCGCAGACGACGCGCAAGTGAATCGCACTGACTCAAGGCGCGCTTTAAACACGCCTGCTGCTTAATTTGCTCTTGTATTGTTATTGTTGTTGTTGTTGTTGTCGTTGTTTTTGTTTTTGTTCGTTTTTGCACAGATTCTATGAATTTTACGCCCACTTCACACAAGGCATTAAGCCAACGTTCCGCCATATAGCTAGCTAGCAATTTGCAAGCTGTGCTTAATGATACATATATATATATATATATATATATATATTTTTTTTTGGCGCCAGACTCGTGTATGTATGTGTATTTTTATTTAAGTTTCATTAGTTGAAAATTGTTATTGCACATTTTGCAATACTCGCACGCATCTGCCAATAAGAGCGAACGCCCTCTAGCGGCAGACATCTGAAGTTTCAGCTCATTATTTTTATTGGCTGAGCTTAATTTATGTGCGTCGAATTATTCAGCGACCACACGTAATAAATTTCAGCAAAGACTCACACAAGAAAAAGAATTAAGGTAAAAATGAAATAAAATAAAATAAATGAGTTGCAACAAATTCAAAGTCAAGTTGCTTGTGATTTACTCTGGCAACATCGTGCAAGCTCATGTTGCAACATAGTTGACACAGGCACGGCTTCACTGTAGCTGTCAATCAGGCCATCAATCGACGCGCACAATTCATGCCGCCAGCCAGTCAGCCATCTATCAAACGAGAATTGATCGATCAGTCGTTCTTCTTTGAGACACTTTTGATTGCCGAGAAATTAAAACGTTACGCTTTTGACGCAATGCCAAAACTCAAATTGACATTTTCGCATAGTTTTGTATTGATTATCATCAACAGCCTCCGGCGAGGTGAGGCAGGGCGCGTGAGTGGGAGCGGCACAAATTTTAGACTGGACAACGGAACAGAATTGAGTTGAGCACTAACAACTTCAGAGCATGTTTGGCACAAAGTCATCAAAGGCGTTTTCAAAACCGTCTTTTCTTACATGATCATCATTTATGTCTGGCAAATCATTTTTAAATACGTGTGTAAAGTACGGTTTTTCCAACACGCCAAAGTAGCTCCTATGGTAGCGCATCAAGTGTTTCGTGCAAAACGAACCTTTCAGCTTTTTCAACAACTGTGACGACAGCAATCAATCAAATAGTTTTTTGCTTGACTGCGAGACACTTTGAGACACACGCACAAAAACTATAAAAATTGCAAAGGCACAAAAATAAATAAATAAAAAAAGTTAATAAAAATAGGGAGAAAAAATAAGACAACAACGGAAGAAGCAAAAGAAAAAACGCATTTCTAGAAATCCAAATAAATAATGTTCAACAATTTATTGAATGCGTAGTGAGCGAAGTTGGTGTAAGCACGTCATAGAGCCGGAGCCAGAGCGAGAGAGAGAGGTGAGCAGTAAGTAGGAGTAGTATTCGGACGAGTAGGAACAGCAGCAATGTTGAGATCATGAAAAGAGCTCGGCTCAGAGCCTCAGGACATTGCTATATTGAATGCTCGACGCGATTGCATTTCGCCAACGCTCAACTTGCCACGCCATGAAATACATGCCACACGCCCGCGCAAGCACTTGCTACATACCCTGCACATGCCGTAAGGCAAAGGTATATTATAACATGGGATTACGACAACTCTGCCAAAGAGCTGGAAGACCAGTTTACTATATAACTCACTGCATAATCAGACTGAGCAGGGCAATCGATGAAGCTAAATTCCACTAAATGGCATGCCCCAAAAAATAGTCGTTCCCGAGAATGCGATTAATCCGACCAATCCAGGCAGATGTGAACGATCAATATTGAAATCAGTTGTCTCTGCATAGCGTATAATATTGTCGACTATGCTCGGCCATCCGCTCCCGCTTGTATTATATGATCTGAGTGCCTTTCATGCTTTGCATTTGACGTTGGCATGTTTGCATTTATTATTGTTTTTCCTGCTGCTGCCACAATGTTCGATCGTCTGTGCATTTTGGTGCACGAATATATAATTAACACCTCAACACCTTCGCCAAAGCGCACACGTCTTCTTGAGAAATGTGTGTTTGCATTGGCCTGCAAAAAGGAAGTTATACTTCTGCTCACTTTTGTTTGCGCCGTTGCCTTGATGACAATCTCTGCGGTTGCGCCCCCCTTTCGGTGTCCTCAGCCCAAGCCAACCGCCCGGCCAACACAAGTGTGCTGCAGTGCAACGAGCAGAGTGCAGCCAGTGGAAGGATGCGTTGAAATTGTGTGGCATGAAGATGTTTCACTCTGTTCTGTTTCGCCTAACGCAATAACAAATATTTATACTTTTTGCGATAAATGTTTGCGTTGGTTAATAAAGCGATTTGTTATTTCCATGTTCATAATTTATACGAACGCAAATTGGATTAAGCCGTTTGCTTCGCGGAAGAGTTGATGTGGCAGACTAGCGGGCGGGCGTTAGAGCAGCTCGCCAACGAGAGGAGTTCACAGCTCAACCGAAGAAGCCAAGGGTCGTGGCGAAGGCTTGCATGCCACTCTGTCCATCTGTCTGTTCATCTGTCTGGCTGTCTGTCTGTCTGCATGGCTGTGTGGAGGCGTTGAGTTGTTGTTTGTGTGCATTTGCATGTCACAAGTGCCTCGGGTGACAAACGAATGTGTTTAATATTTTATTGGATTTGTATTTGAGATATGATTTGATTTGATTTGACTCGGCTGCGTTCTTCTGCTGGCTGAGCTGAGGTGAGAAATGTTATGCTGAGGCTGAGATTTTACGACGCTTAGACTGGAAGACATATTCATTTTTGAAATTTGTTTTTGCAAAGTTAATCTTTCGAACTCTTCCGTTGCCTTTGCATAAATCTTCGCGAATTTGTTTTATGCAAAATGCATAATATTTAATTAATAACAATAAATAAATATATTAATTGAAAATGTATGTTAATGTTGCACGTACAAATTGCAATTACACGCTAATCAAACAAGCTCGACAACAGTTGACAACGCCAAGGCAGACGCACTCAAATCAACTCAGCGTCAGCCTCAACATTATCAGTCTCATGCAACTTTCAGTCTGAGCGTCTGTCTGCCTTATACACATATGCGTGTGTGTGTGTGTGTGTGTGTGTATGTGTATATGCATGTATGAATAATTATTGCAAGTTATGTGTCCTTGCGCTTAATAAATTCCAACCCCAAGTTTGAGCACTGGCAGGAGCGCGTGTGTAGAACAGAACCGGCCGCGCGTGGAGCAACAATGTATGCCGCTTTGTGCCTAGTTGGCCGAAGGTGCTTGTGACGGCCAACAATGCTCTGCAGTGCGCTACTGACAATTACTAACTTCAACTTTTGGCACGTCTCTGAGCTCGGACTGCGGGCAGCTTCAGTCAATTGCCGCCAATAGCGAAATAGTTGATCGCTTGAAATGCTTTTGTTGTAAGCCGCAAGACTGCTTCCAAGACTTTTGGGCGATGCCGCTTGCGTTGCTCGGTCGACCAGCGGGGCCGAAAGCGCCAACAAGTGTTTAATCGTTTGTAATTATGCTTCTAGTCTGTGCGAACTAAGCGCACAAGCATTTCTGCCATGCGTGGCAGAGTGGATGCGAACGCAACTGGCCGCGCTTGACTCGTTGCACGTTGACGATTTTTCAGGGTTTTTCCTGGTCGTTTTGGGTGCTCAAGTAGCGCTAATGCGCGGCGAAGATAAGTCGCGTGTCAATGTCAATGGTCGTGGATTCTATGCTGCGATAATGCAATGACGACGACAACGGCCAACAACGCTGAGGAGGTGGTCAAGCTTCCTGTTGCACTTGAGCTTGTATTGTCGTTTAAAAGAATGCTAAGCGTCAATTTAATTATGCTGACAATACAAATTATAGTACAGCCAACAACAACAACAACAACCGCAATATATATATATATATACATTATGTCGATTGCTACAAATTGTTCAAAGAGGCTGTGCAACTTGACATTGTTGCCATAGCCGACGACTCTGTTGAATGTTTGCCGCTTTGTTGCGCTCGTTGATCGATCGATTATTGTTGACTTTGTTGTGAAATAAAGGACTTTAATTACCAACGGTTTGTGCAAATTTTTCTAATATAACTGTTGCATGATAATTGCGCTCATTTATAGATTCTTGCATTGTTTCGCGAGCGCATGTTTCACCAGTGCTGTGCAGACTGTACCCTAGCGGCAAATTAGTCCATTGTTTGCAATATAGACAAGTGGCAGACCCAACGGTAGTTCCGCCCTGCGGTGGTCCCACGAAACCCATAGGTTTTTGACACGTTTTTGGCGGCTGAGCCGAAGCCAAGTGGCAGACATCGGCCTTCAAAGCTTTGTGCCAGCTCATCATCACAAGAAAACACTACACACACACAGAGACACACACACACACACACACGGAGGCTTAACACTTTTGCTTGGCTTTATCATCATTGCCGATTGCTGATTGCTGATCGTGAAGCTGCCGCCACTTGACTGCCACTAAAATGTGACTTCTGCCTGCCTCTGTGCGTACGTGAAGACGCTCCGATCCGCTCCGCTCCGCTGGCTTGCACTTATACACTTTACATACGTGCCACACAATCAAGATCACTTGCATTTCCATACATGTAACAAGGCAACCGCTCATACTCGCGCATTGATCATCATCATTGTCATCATCATCATCATCATGATCATGATCATCAAGTCGGCCGACCGTGATCATTGCCAGCAAAAAGACTGTCACTGCCAGCAAGTCGAGTGTCTCTGCAGCAATTTGCTGACTGTTGCCCCTGCCGCCCGCCTCTGTAGCTGCAAGTGCCGCTTGCCACGCTGTTCTGTCCTGTACTGCTGATCGTCCGCACGATCATCTTCATTACCGTCACTCGTTTTGTTTTTGTTTGCCATTTTTTTCGCTTGTGCTTCGAAAATTTTTACTTTAATTAAATTGTTCTGTGCTATAGTAAATTATATGAATACAGTTTTGTTTTGTGTTGTTGTTTTTGTTTTTGGTTTTTTGTTTTTTTTTTTAACACGCCGCGGTAATGAACACTCACGGCGTGGCAAGTGGCAAGTCACTATCGCTTGACGTTGCCTGGTGTTACTTTTGCGATAGCATCAAATGCGCAACACTTTTAACTGTAATGAGCGCTTAAGTGCCATGATTTTATATTCAAATTACTACAATTTAATGAACAGCGAAAAATATTTGGAGCAGTTGAAGTTGAAGTTGTTCGCCGGCCTTGTAAGTGCGACAGCTGATTACGTGATCGTGTTCGTTGCCATCGGTGGCATCGGTGGCATCGTGGGCATGAGACAAGTGGCCAGTGGTAAGTGGCAAGTGAGGTTTGCGTAAAAGAGTTATTAGTGAGCTTGATCGAAATTCAATGTAATTAGAAACGATTATTTTGTTATTTCTTTTTATTTATTTATTTATTGAAAAATGTTAAAAATTTAATGCTCATGTAAATATACAAAATTTGATAAAAACGATGTTATAATGATATATGATTAAAGTATGATCTTACATTAATCTCAAAATATAATCACGCTCTGAGCCGTTGACGGAAATTTATTTGCATTAATCAAATTATGCACGATTGAACAATTCTTTCTGCTGATATTTTTGCAGTATCAATGCATAAGTAAGTTGGGCTCTGTTAATCATAACTCGCATCGATCCCAAGTGTTTATAATAATCTGTAAGCAACAATGAAGTGTTAAATAAAATTTCAAAATATTTTCAATACAAATTATAAATTTTATTGTGAGCAAACAATATGATGAATGATATGAAAATAAAATCATCGTGCATATTGTATCTGAACAATGGCAATGGCAATGGCCGTGGCGTACAAAAGCACTGAAATGCTGAAGCAGCCAGCAGCCGAAGAAGAAACACTTTTACAAGTAGTTCTTTAACGACAAGTCGAGAAATGCCACAAAACATTATTGGACAGTCGAGTAACACTCGAACCATGGCATGATTGACTTATCAAAAGAGTTGCTCACGCTGGCTTGCTAGTCAAGTGGGACTCTGGCTAAATGCACGCTGAGGAAGCGACAGAGACAGAGGCAGAGACAGACACGCAGATATGCGTGCAAAAATCATGCATGAATGCGAATGCGACTGCGGATTCGAATTCGAATTCGGTGTTGAAGTTAATGTGAACGTTGAAGCTGAAGCTGAAGTTGAGTTCAGTTGAGTTGCATCTGAATTATGCGCACGCATTGTGCTCACGTCACATGACGTCGCAGTCACCATCATCACCATCATCACCATCATCATGAGCAGCAGCAGCAACATTGATGAAGTTGCACTTGTCGTAAGCGGTAGCAAAAATAATGCCAAGGAGCAGGAAGCGACATCCGCACGAAATCAACTCGTGAAACAGGAGTCGCCATAGCCGCCGCTACCTCAGCAGGAGTGGCAACACTTGTCGTACGTTCCTGCAAAATTTACAACGACAACGAAAAACAGAAGAATAAAACAAAGTGAGTAACAAGTGCAAAATGGCAAAATGGCAGAAGGAGACAATCACAAAGGCGCTGGCAGTGACCGTGGCCACGGCAGCAAATCGATTGATTCAATGCTCGTCGAACGCTGAAGTCAATGGCATGACTTCAAAGTGGCGACGTGCGGCATGCAGTATGCTGCACATGCAACGTAAAGCGCGTGAAGAGAGTTGTCAAGCGTCTGCGTGCGCCTTGTGTGATTTATGATGTGGTCGCGCGTTCAATCGCTGTCTTCGCTCAAGTTTAAGCGAAAAAATGCAAGCTTGTAACGCTTGAAGCGCTTCAAGCGTTGGCATGAATGACTCGACTCGTCGCTTCGACTTGACTTGACTTGACTTAAGTTGAGGACTTGACACGATTTTGAGTGCATGCGACTTTAACATAACGTTCAAGTCACCGATTATTGAATTTGGCTTTGAGTTTTTGACGCTGATGCGCTCAAGTGGCAACATTTCTTTCAGTGACTTTGTGTAAGTCAGCCGGACAGCCGGTCAGACAGACAGACAGCCGGTCAGACAGACAGACAGCCAGTCAGACAGGCAGTACGTAAGATTGTCTGTCTGTCTGGCTGTCACTCACTCACTCATTCATTCAAAGCAGTTGAAAGCTTAATCAATGATGTTGCTGTTGCTGTTATTGTTGTTGTTGTTGTTGTTGTTATTGTGATATGTCACAGCATATGTTGTTGTTGTTTTTTGTGTGTTTTTTGCTGTAACGAAAAACTTTTCAAATTGTTTAATGAATATGAACTTCCCTCTGCTCTTCTCTGCTCTTCTCTGCTCTATACTGACTGCTTTATCCTTTCTTTCTTTTATTTTTTGTTTTTATTTAAAATTTTCATTATGTTTGTTGTTGTTGTTGTTGTTATGCTGCTTCGGTTTTTTTTTTATCGTTGCCAATTACATAACTCAATCATTTTGTAAGCCAAATCGTCTGCGCACCGCCTTAAAGCCGCGCAATCACTTAATCTGCACAAAACGATCGCCTTGAAATGATTTTCTGCGGCGATAAACGAATTTATTGCAACAACGCAAAACAGTAATTGGATCGTCAACCCAGTCAGGAGTGAGTGAGTGAGTCTACTTAAAGGCACAATAAGTCTCAAAACATATGGGAAAAAGTCAACATGCTACACTCAACAAAGAGTCACCTAAAAATCGAACTAAACAAAAAAAAAAGTATAACCAAAAAACAAAAACAAAAACAAATGAAAAACGCACAAAAACGATCTTCATTTGTTTTTCTGCGTTTATTGGCCAACAACAAAATTAAATTTTATTATTTCATTTCATGGTGGCTCGGCTTTGTTGCTGTTGCTGGTCTTGTGGTTGCTGTTGCTGCCATTGTTTCACTTACGAAATTAAGTTGCTCCACGACAATCAACAACAATCGATAAAGACGATCGCCGAGACGCAACTAATTCTGGGAGTTCCTTTGCCTTTATGCCGTTTGTCGCTCGCTGTGCCACCAAAGTGGTTCTTCTTATTGACGGTAGCAGCGACTTCGATTTCGATTTCGCTGACGGTGGCTGTGGCAGCGGCAGTGACGTTTAAGCTGCTTGCTTTTCAACTTATGAGTTGAACTTGAGCTTTGGCTTGCTCAATTTGCGCGCTACTTGTCGACTGATTGGCCTGAAACTGGTTCAATGCGAGCTAATCGCTTGACTGAAATATACCACGATCTTTATAGCGACAAGTGTCAGCGCACTAGCAGGCGCAGATGAATAGCTCGCATGTAAGACGCAACTAAGTATCTGCTGCCTTGGCTGAGAGGCTTGACTGCCGGTGTGTCTTCACTCTTTCGATAAGCAAATTAAAATCACGCTGCTGCAGCGACGGCGGCGCTGGTGACTTTTGCAACATGTTAATCGATTAAATGGAGCTAAAGCGCAGCCTGCCACTGCCAGTGCCACTTTGTGTCCTGCCATTGTGCTCGGCAGTTTTCGTGTTTCGTAAATTAGTTCAAGTCATGTTAATGTCAGCCACAGCCACAACAGAATCGACCAAAACCATTGTAATTGATGGCTTACTCGGATCAAAGCTCTCTGTGCGCCAGCAATATAAACGTCTCTTTTTTCAGCTTATACTTTTTGTTTGAACAATAAAATTCGTTTTCTTATTGCCCAAAACACCAAAAATCGTTCTTGAGGGGTTAGACCTAGTGAGAACACGAAAAAATAGCGTTTTTTTAAATTTTTCCTGCCAACACAACAAAATAATTAGTAGCAAATGTTTCTTCATATCATGTATTTAAAGAAGATCTGAAAAAAATTGTATTACATAATATTTAAAAATGAGCAATTCTCTTATGACACTAAATGAAAAAAGTGTTTTGCGGTAATCACTCTAGCTCATCACTGGATTATCGGAATTCAAAAAGTAAAAAAGATCGACAGGTAATTCCATAATGTTTCAGTTGGACGAAGGGATTTGAAAATTTTTGTATTTTGACCAGTAAAAACTCACATTTACGGCTATAAAAAAAATTAATTTCCAAAAAAAAATCATTCGTTCAACCGGAGGATAATTATTCATAGAATTCATAGAATAAAAAAAAATTCAAACCGATCGGTAAAACCATTCTTAAGTTACCGTAAACACCGATTTCTAGAACTGGTTTCGAGAAAAACGCCCTCTACTGGCGTGCGTCGGAAAGGCTGTCAATCATTGTTGAATAAATCGAAAAGTATTTTTCGCATTATATTGATATTTTCAGTGAATATTTTCAAGATATTTTATCCTCAAAAAATGCAAAAAAAAAAATGCTTAAAAAGTTCTAACTAGGTCTAAACCCTTAAGGCATTTGTATTAAAGAATCAAAGATGAAGAAGTAATTAAGTGTACCCAAAATGGCGAGTGGCAAATTCGCAGCAAGTTTCAAGTTGCTTGATCAGATGCTTTTTTTGTTTGAGTTGTCTTTATATAAAACTTGTAAATTTTTGTATAAATACAAATTTGCGTCACGTCAAGTCGAGCTTAGTCAATGCCAATATCGGCACAACAATCATCGATCGGTTAATCAGTCGTTGAAGCGATCAATCGATAGCCAACGTTAATCTCCGGCGGCTATGAGAGGACACTCTCCGTCCGTCCGTTCGCTTGCTGCTTTGCTTGGCTTAGCTTACTGGCATATTTACTTAAAGTTGCGCTAACGCTCATTTAAAATGTTTACTTGATTTTTTTTGCTTTTTGTTTTGTGTTGTTTTAAATACAATAAAGACTTTCGAGCAAGTCTCGTGCATAATTTGCATATCAGTTAAATGTAAGCGCACTGATCAGTTTGTAAGTGAGCGTTATCGGATCAAAGGCTACAGACGACGCGATGCAATGCGCTGCGGACGCATAATCAAGGCTTGCAGTGGACAGTTTGGCGCTCGCCTACCCGGCCTGGCCTTCTGCTGCTGCAAGGCTATGCTCAATTTCAGGCTTTTGTTGCTGTTGTTGTTGCTGTCACAGCTTCGACTTCATTCGACTTCATTGGGCTTCATTTTTTCGGCATTTTGAATGTTTTTAATAATTGCCAACGGCAAACACTTTAATTTTCAATTACAACAAATTGCCTATAATGCCTATGCTTATCGATTAAGCATTAAGCTGCAGTCGTGCGCTTGCATGCATGCGTGCGTGCGTGGCCACGTTGCGCGCTGTGAACATGATTTCATTAAACTTTTCTAATGACACCTTTTTCTACGTAGCGGCCGGCTTATCGAACTGTATCTGCATTATCTCCATTCAATTTATCAAAATCAAGAAAAAATCACAATTGATTTTGCGCTGAGGCATCACATCCGTGTATTGGCATTGCTTGAAGGAGGCGGATCCATAAATAAATGTAGAGCATTTTTCTTCTACTTTAAGTTACTTTTTTTTTTTGTTCTCATTTTCATCACTCTTTTTGTTGCATGTGCGCGCATCCGGTCTGACCAGCGCGAATGTAAGGCAAAGTAAAGCCAGTAGACAGCAACATGTCAGTCAGTGAAGTCATTCAGTCAGTCAGTCAGAGTTGTCGACTGTTCGCTGTCCGAACGCCCTAAGTTGCACGCTGCCGGCTTACATGTTTTTAAGTGATCGATGTTGCAATAATAGCGAAGTAAAATAAATGAACGTCTCTTATAAATGATCGGTTAGTTCCGTTCTATTTCCCTATTGCCACTTACAAGGCTCAACTAGTGCTAGTGCCAAGAAGTCAAAAAGGTAATGAAATGTAGTAAAGAGCAGAGAGAGAGAGAGGGTGGAAAAATACTGCGTCTGTGCCTTGCAATTATCACCTGAACTTCTTGGAACTGCTGATAATTCAGTTTAGTTTGCGCTAACCTAAAGACAGTGCCTAAATTAGCTCATAAATAAAATTCAATAATCATAAAAGCTGTGCAAACATAATAAATAAATAAAATGAATGCTTAGCGAAAAAGACGTTAGGCAAAAGGATATTGTCAATCGTACAGATACATGGTCACGTATGTAGATACATATTTGTACATACCGCACATTAGTAGAACACACACAAGCGTTACTTTGATAAGCACGACAAGATTTCAGAAAATTTCCTGACAGGGTTAAAAAGGGCGAAAGAGAGGAAAGTCTGAATTTACACAAGGACAATCCGCACACTTCTTTCGTCTTCGTCTTCGTCTGCGTGACGCCTTCAAACGTTTGATCAAAGTCTATGCTAAGTGACAATCAGCTGCTTCGGCTGCCTGCGCGGTAAGGAAGAAGCAAGAAGAAATAAAAAAGGGATAACGTCGCGAGTGCGTTGGAATGCATCTGCCGAACCGAACCGAACGGCAGACAAAAGTAACAACACCTTTGGCCTTTGCATGTGGTTGAGCACAAATATTTCACTAGAGCACGAGCGTGAGCACACGTACACGAATGCGATCACGAGCACGAGCACGATCGATTGATATTTGTCCAAGTCGTGGAAAAGGCAGTGATTCAAATGAAATCAATGCATGGCAGTCGGGCGGGCAGGCGGGGCAGGGTTCGGCGCAAGGAAACGTTGCGTGAAGTGTTGGTTTAGGGGAAGGAAAACAGCGCAAGGCAGGGAAAGGTGCATGCGCTGTGTGACATGTGCAATCCTTTTTTACAATGCATTTTTTATTATTATTATTAATACATATATTTTGGTGTTTTGTTTGCTGCGCTTCTGGCTGTATCTGTATCTGTATCTGGAACATTTATATTCGCGCTAGTTGTAATCTTGCAGCTTGACTTGGAATTTGAGCTGAGACATGCGCCTATGAATATTCATGTTGCCGACACGCCCAACGCCACCAAAATGTCAGCTAGCGTAAACCGTTAGCTTGCCAAAGTCAGCTGCCAGCATTGTTATATGACTTTGCAGCAGAATTTGAGCTTGAAAAAGATTTCAACGCATAATTACAGCGATAGCGACAAAACGAGTTAAACAGACAGACAGACAGACAGCCAGAAAAGAAGAGGACAACGTTGACAATGCCGACGACAAGGTGTGCGCTCATAAAAAATGTATCGAACGGCTGTAAAATAGCTAAATAGGCGCAACATTGTAGCTAGAATGTGGAGCGAACTTCAAAAGCGCCACATTATGATCATCAACAAAATCATTGGCATTGGTCTTGCCTTCAACAACATTGGAGACGAACTTCCACTGGCCACTGGCTGATGATGACCAGAGTTGAGCGTTGTTGTTGTCGTTATAAGCTCATAAAAAGCGAACATGCATGAAAATTAAGTCATTCAATGTTGGCGACGCGTCGACATAAACTTGCGCTAATGATCGAAAGTTAATGATCGGCCGCTTAGTTAGGCCAGATTGCGATTTGCGGATTGCGGCATTTTGGATCAGTGGGAGTATCTTTTCGTCTTCCTTTTTCACTTGTATTGTTTTTATGGCTGCCGGCAGCTGAGGCGTGTATCGCTTATTAAGCGGCAGCAGGCGCGGGTGGTCAATAAACCTTCAGTCGCTCGTAATTACTTTTTACATCTTGTTACTTAAGCGCGTAGGAGGCATGTGCGCACATGGGCGGTCACGGCGTAAATTATGCAAATTTTCGCCTTTGTGTTTTATATTTTCCGCCTTCGTTTCATTGCTTTTTGTTTCGTATATTTTGTTTTTATTTCTTTGAGCTGAGCTGAGCTCAATGTAAATGCGATAGTATCGCATAGATTATCTGCAAGATTAGATTGCATTGATAGAGCAACGTAGCAAATCCAGTTTAAGGTTAAGGTTGAGGTTGAGGTCAGACGCTACTGCGGCTCAAACAAATGCGGTCTAAGCCGTGTGATTGTTCGGCGTTGGGCGAAACCGGGCGATGACAATGGCATTACATGATGATCAGCAGCGGCAGATAGTCGGCAGTGCTAGTGTTAGCAAGGATCAGCAAACAGGATCAAGTGTATTTAGCTGCGGTTAATTTTGAGTGTTGTTAGAGCAGCTTCGAAGTGTGGCAAGACGCGCTGACGGCGTTGCATGTGAGGCGTGTGTTTCGTGTTTGCAACTTGGCGACTTTGTGTCGCACAATGAAGAATCAAACCAACAAACATGTAAATATTCTAACGCACTTAGAAAGGAAAACAAGAAACCAATGAGCAAGAGCAAGAAGGCGACATGCGAAGCGCGGCGCAGAGCGAGCGAGAAGCGACGATGGCAGATTATATTATTTGCATTGATCTTGAGTCTTGGTCGTTGTTCGTTGTTATTGTTGGTGGCGTGTGTGAAAGTCTGTTTACATATGCACAAAACGCATGTTTTCATGTAACCTGAGATGTTGATCTTTGACAGAGAAATTAACGAAAGAAATATCTATGTGAATATCTAGAAATTTCAGAGACATGCGATTTTACAGACCGGTCAAGACGGCTTACCCAACCTAAAAAACCATAAGAGTCAAAATAAAAACCATAACAACAAAAATACATGAGCTCCGATGTAAAACTTTCATGAAAGTGATTGACGGAAGGGCAATGAAGGGCAAGAAACATGCTTCAAATCAATTCTACAAAAATAAAGAAGCACAACCGAAATATAAAAACAACATTTATTACAGCAGTCAAAGCAGTTGCGATGAGACCCAACCGAGGCCGCGTCAAGATACGTGAGTATGCAAGTATCTGCAGTAGTGCAAAAATATGCCAAAAAGTAAAAAATAATAAACAAATCCGTGGGCTGATCTCGTGCGAACCACGAATGTGTTAGGCACTTGTTAATGTTGTTGCAGTTGTTGTTGTTGTTGTTGTTGTTGTTGTTGTTGTTGTTGTTGTTGTTGTTGTTGTTGTTGTTGTTGTTGTTGTTGTTGGAGCTGCTGCCGCTTGCCGAAAATAATTAAGTCGTTTGTGCAACAATGAAATAATTCAACTTTGTGTTTGTGCCGCTGATGTTGCACTGGCGTGAAAATGAAAAATTCCAACAAGTGTTGCGTCTTTCATGTATTTATTTATTTTCATTTTTATTTTTATTTTTCTGTGTGATTCTCATTTTGATGACAGCACTACTGTGCGCTCTTGCTTGTTGCCATTGCCGAACAGCTTTGACTTTGAGGTGAAATGTTGCAGCGCCGCGTCGTGCCGTGCCCAACTTGTTGCCACATTCATAAAGGCCATGAGCTGAGGTGGACAGATTGTAATTTGTTTAATTGCATTTTAGCCTTGAGCGACATTTTAACATACGACGGAGACGACAACAACGACGAGTGACCACAACTCGATTTTAAACTGTTGGCAACGTTAGCGGCGACCGCTGTCTGGAGACAAGGGCTGGCAGGCATTCCCATTCCGACTCCCATTCCCCTTCCCATTCGCCTTCCCATTCGCATTCGCATTCAAGTGCATTCATTCACTCACTCGAACAACTCGTTTGCTCATGCCTTCGTTCGCTGCGCTGCGCTGCTGTCATGCTGCGCTGTTGATCGCCGAATGTTTGTCAGATCGTTCGACCGCGCAAATGTTTGTTGCCATGAAATGAAGCGCTCAGAAGCTGTAACTTTCGTTAACTGCGCCTAAATATGTTCATATCATCTTCGCTTGTCGGGCGACTCAAAGCTGATTTCCTTTGTTTTCTGTTTTTGCTTTTTTCAACTTCATTTTCATCATATTTTTGGCGGCTCGTGCGGAGCTTTAAGCGCTCGAGAAGTGCCGGCAGCCGTGAGAAATGTATCCTTTGGCTTGTGACGCCTTGTAACGAGTCAAATTGCACGTGGTTACTTGTGCAATTAATGAGAATTTGTAGTAAACGTTTCTCGAACAGTAATCACTTTTATTTTTGCAATATTGGTGGTAATAAACGAAGTAACGAATAATCGTTTATCGTTTTCTCGAAGAGTAATCACTTTTATTTTTCCAATAATTGTAGAATCAAACGAAGTAACGAATAACCGTTTGTCGTTTTCTCGAAGAGTAATCACTTTTATATTTGCGAATATTTGTAGTAATAAACGAAGTAACGAATAACCGTTTGTCGTTTTTTCGAAGATTTCTTTCTATTTGAATTTCTTTTATATTTGCGAATATTTGTAGAATTAAATGAAGTAACGAATAATCGTTTGTCATGTGCTTCTGTTTTAAGCCGTTCCCGTTAAGCATCCTTTTACGGTAGCCGTGTGCGCCCTGTTGTGCTGTCACGCCCACATGATATTCACTGCGAAAGAATACTCCTTTTGTAAAGACATGCGTGTATTTTTATACAAAGTGGAAACTCTTGAAAAAGAAAGTATTATTGCTATTCTGCATAATGACTTTTGCCACTGTCGCATTGAATGCGGCTTGATTTCTTTTGAGACTCATTGCGCCGGACATCTGTGCCTCGTTTGTCCTCTGTGTCCTTTGTTGTTGTTGTTGTCGCCTGCACAGCGGTCAGTGTGTCAGTTTGCGCAGAATTTTTGCGGTGCTCTTGCCGCCGAAGGCGTGAATGTCCACTCGAGAGGCGCGTGTGTGCGCATTGTTTGTGCGCTGCGACATCTTCTGTGCCATTGAGCGGCCTTTGTTCGTTCGAGTGTGTCTGCTTTTGTTTGATGTGCCTTCGTTTGGCATTGTTCAAGTTCTCAGCTATTGTGGTGACTCCTACGAATCGAGGCTGTCGCTCAGGTTGACTTTGATGATGCTGCCTCTTTTCAGCGGTCGAATTGTCTTAGTTGCTTTTGTCAACCGATAATTAAGTTCTGTGTTTTAAGGTGTGAGAGCCTCAGTCTCAGCCTCAGCCGCATACAAAGCGGCTCAGCACAAATCGGCTTGCCGCCAAAACTGCACGTCCTTTTATTGAACACAAAGTAATGCAATTGCGATCGTTTAAGTGGAATTGTATTTTCGGCTTAGTGCCACCAACATAAATCATGGCTGTCGTATGAGAGCTCATGAGGCAAGCAAGTCTCCTCTACATAATTACACAGTGAAGTGATCACGCGTAAAAGAGAGAGAGACAGCGAGAGCGAGCGAGACGCCTGCACTGTTCTGTACTTGACTTTGGCGCATGCGCAAAAACAATTAACAGCACTTGAAGCAACTCAACTCAACATGCATGTGTGTGTGTGTGAGCAGGACAACACATATTTTATGTGATTAATTTTTGCTTGAGTACGCCAAAAGGCATTTTTTTGTTGTTGTTGTTTCTAGTTTTTTGCTCCTCATTTAAGCAAACCAAATACGAATACGAAGAAAAAAAGAAAAATAAATAAAATAATAATCAACGTGTGCCGAAAACATCTGCTCGGCCACAACAACAACAACAACGGCCACAACGTCAAACAGGAACCACATTTTAGTTCCTTGTTTCCTGCATTTGTATGCGTAGCCGTGCCAAGGCGCTGAACCCTCTTAAGTTGAGCGTTCAGACGAAATGATCTAAAACTGAGCCGAACAAAATCGAACGAACCGAACCGAGCTCAACTGAGCTGAGCTGAGCTGAAGGTGGCCAATGTGTATCCTGCAACGTCGCCGATGATGTTGCGTAGTCGCCAACGCTGAAAAATGCATCTGCACTTTGCAGCGTTTCACGTGAAATTCTCAACACGAACCGCAGGAATACAAAACCAACAACAGCAACAACCACAACAACAGTGGCAAAGGTGCAAGGCACGAACGCTTGTTCTTTCGTATCTGCTTCGCCTTTGGCAACAAAAGCCAACAAAAAAGGCAAATACAAATGCACAAACACACTTGCCTAAAAGGATGCGCGCCCGCTTTGTTTGACGTGCACACACATGCAGCCATACATCAAAATGCATCTATGCATTTAAGCATATCGAGGCATCAATCAAAAGATACAAATGTAGCTACATGAAATTATGTGTGATAAACTGTCAACACTTGAGCATCAACGAAATCAACGAAGATGAGCATGAGAAGCAACAAAATCAAACAAACTGAAATGTAAAACAGAACAGAAAATCATATCAAAACACAAAAACAAAAATCGAACGAGTCTAAAAGCTGATAACTGAAACTTCTGCGGGGCTACTTTCAACGCCAGCGTTGACAGACCGGAGCTGCTGTTGCAAGATGTTGCTGCCGCTGCTGCTGATGATGGTGATGGCGATGCACTTGCTGTGGCGGCCGTTGACAGACATTGACCGCCTAATCGGCTTCCAAGCGGCTTAGTGTCGCTCAATTTTGATGTAAGTCTGTGCTTGCGCGAACTTTGCTCGCCACAGATGCGAGATGATATAAGCAGCGCATTTCAGCTAAGCTGCGCATGACCACCGCCATTGATGATAATGTTGCTGTTGTTGCTGCTGTTGCTGATGATGCTCAGTGCAGCGCCATGGCGTTTTCTACCACGCTGTTTATTATTTAAGAGTTTAAGTTAAGGCGAGTCTTGAGAGAAGTTGTTGTTGATGGGCAGCAGCAACCAATGACGAGCAGCGAGTGATAAGACTTGTCGCTGCTTAAGTTGCGTGAGATCGTCTTTAAAGTGCGCAACCGACCATGCATTTGAGCGTTGCGGCTTACGCATTATATCAGCTTTATTTTATTAAAGAAGGCAAATAGAAAACTTGTTGGCGACGTACTAATGAGCATATTAGAGAACCAAATATCATAGGCACCATCTTATATACAGTGATGATGATCAGTGATCGATTAAATACGCACATGATTATTTTGGGCAAGAGAATATTTATTGGACTTAATCTCACGAAATTAATCGATTAATAATCGTTATTTTTTAGGCTTTGCCGCTCTTCAGATGCGCAGTGCAAGCATTAGAAAACAGGGCTCCCATGGTACATAAGCTCAGAAATTTATTTATAAATTATTTAAACACAAATAATCTCAAGAGCTTTTTTTACTAGGCGTACGATTATTGTAGGCAATATGCTCAAAATTGACTGATTATGCGAAAGACAAATAATTTCATGAAATCATTGATTGAGTTAAAACAATCGATTAAATTGTTTTTTTCGATTAATCGAGCCATCGCTACTTATATACTTTTTTATACTTTCTTCACAGAATAAGTAAAGACCATTTTCGACAGAATAAATATATTGGAAACCTATTAAAAAATAAAAACTTAAAAAAAAACGTGTTGTAAAAAATACAAATGACTCGAAAATGCTGAAGAAGAAGAAGACCGTAATGGAACATGACTCAGCGAGTGTGTCAATCAGAAGAGCGAAGAAGGTGCGAAGTGCGGCATCGTTTAGCACGTTTCAGGCACACCGAATAAATTAATCAAGTGTTGAGTAGCTGCTGTGTATCCTTTGATGACGACGCAGACGAGGCGCGGTGGGCAGTGCAAACACTCAAGGATAACCTGACCGATGAGCCAAGCACATTTCAAAATCAAAGCGAGCAAGATTTGGGCGCCTTTCGAGTCTCAGTTCGCTTTAATTGAGAAATAAGCAAGTGTGTGCGTGCAACAATCAACGGCGTTCGTTAGCACTTCTGCGGTTGCTGCCGCTAACAAGGATATGTATAGCGTAAGGATACAGCACAACAACAACAACAACAATGTGTACGAAACGCAAATTACAAGTAACTGACAGCAAGTAGCGAAAAAAACAGAATCAACAACGATGACGTCGAAGGCGATGACGGCGCAGATCAAAGCCGGCGCAATAGTTGGCGCAATTGTTGCAAGCAAAGTGAACGAGACGGAGCGAGAGGGAGAGGGCGTGCGGCTCATGACCAGCGTTGCAAAGATCACGCACAGCCGCAACATTGTAACGAAACTCCTGGAATTCTGAGACGCAATATAATTGAGCTGATTATTGCGCTCATAAAAGTGCAGCAAGCACAACAAGTGGCAGCGCAGCAACAAGGACAAAGTCGCAGCCTAACGAGCAAGTGTATGGCAGCGCGGAAAGGCGGCGGCAGCAGCAAACATCAATGTAATTTTCCACGAAATAAATGTGAGAGAGTCAACGAGTGTGCTCAAAGACATAACTAAACCCTTTTGCGCTCACGTTCGCTTGGCCCGCTCGTCTGCTCGAGGGCTCGAAGCCGCACAGCATGCAGCATTGCGTCTTTGAGGCAGCAACAACATTTAAGGACCTTTCACGCGAATCAAGGACGCCTCGATGCCGCCCACTCAGCGGCATGTTTGCGGTCGCTCATTAAGATCGATATCGCGTACCATGTTGAGTGCGATTATTTTATTGTAATTTGATTCAAAGCGAAGCGCAAATAAAGCAATAAATTTACGTCTTATGAAACCGATATCGATCGCTTAGTCGCTTAGATACAAATGGGCGTTTACGCTATTTATATAAATACAAATTTTGTTGAGTTTAGAAGCGGAAAAAATCTCTTATTATTTATGATTTAATTATTGTTTTTTCAAGCGAAGATTTTGTCATTTGTTGTTCAAACAAAAAAAGCCTCTTTGTGCGTTGTAAGTCCTTCAACGTGCGGCGACAATAAGACACGCCCAACAGCTGGAAATCCATTAAAAAATTAAATGCATAACGAGAAAAGTCACACGACCTCGGCTGCCTCGCTAAATAGCTGACTCCCTCGCATGTTGAGCCTTTTAAGCAAAACTGCTCATTGCTTCGTTTTGTTTCAGCTTCAGCTTCGATGTTAGTCTGGTCGCTCAATTGCGGATGCATAAATCGAAGCGAAAACTCTCCAATTAAATTATGCAATCACATTGACAGACGCTACTCAATGGAGATGATCGTCTCGATGATGATGATGATAATGATATAAACTTTGTCCGCCACTGCCCACACTGTTGGTTCTGTGACTGTGTATGTTCATGATTGCTGCAGAATAACTCAAAAATTGTTTGTATAAAGATTTTAGGTTTGTATTTTTATACGCTTCACCCAGTGAAGAAGACATCGCCGACTATACAAAGCACGTCGCTCCATCTATCTGTATTGACAAACTCCTACCAACGTTTTAAAGCTATCGACCTGAAAATTTTCGATAGTCTTCTCTTTTGTGCAGTCAAGTCATTGGTCACAACCGGCTTGATCGGATCACTGGAACTAGAACTGGAATCATATAGAATGAAGAAGTTGTAGAGAAGCAACTTTGAGTCGTTGTATGGAAACCTTTTTTGTTTGGCTTTAAACTAGAACTATTAGATCTAAAAATGGGCGTGGCACCAACCACTTATGTATATAAAAAATCATGAATTTTCATATCTCTGGAACTAAATGAGTTACAACAATAGATGTTTTTAGGTGGGCTGTCAAGATGAAGAGAAGTAAGATTCTAATTAAAAGGAGCCGTGAAGTGTATTTAATATTCGCCAAACTCGAAGACTTTGATTTCTTTTTTGTGCAACGCAAGGCAACGTTTTGGCAACTTGTTAACTAAACATGTATGGCATACAACAATAACAACAACCAGAATGACGACGCTGACGATCAATGACGATTATGATGAAGATGATGCCGAGGCTGATGTTGATGTTGATTATGACGACAACGTCATCGATGCAAAATACGCACCATAAAGGCAAAAACGAAGCGACATCGTCCACTTAAGCCGCTTCTTTATACGATAACAGACACAGTTAGTAAGATGTTGCCGTTAGTGCGATGATGGAGCGCGCATTCTCTCTGGCTTGTTGGTTGGTTGGTTGGCTGGTCGGCTGGTTAGTTTGCTGGCAGTTTGTTAGCAGTTAAATGCGTTCATTTCCCTCTCAACTTTAAAGGTACAATGAAATAATAAATTGAATGACATTCATAAATAAAGAATATACAAGCAACAGAATCAACATCAACAACAACAACAACAACATCACCAGATAACAACAATGACGTTCAACAAAAGCAACAAAATATAGTATACTAAAAACAACAACAACAACAGGTTAAAATAAAAATAATTCCCCTCATGTTTGAACAACATTGTAGAAACTGTGCAAACGAGTAAGAAAGCTCGACTTCGAGTGCGTAATGAAGACATTAAAGTACGCAAAAAGAAAAGAAAAAAAATACTGAAAACAACGAAGGGTTAAAGACTTTAAATTGAAGTCAAACGAAATTGAACGCTCCCACATTACGCCATTGATATCTCATTCAACTAGCGGCGCATGTTCCCGAGCTGCGCCTGCAAGCGTATGTGAGCGCTTGGGTGGCGCTTCGATCGCCAGTCGCTCGGTTGACATTTGACTATGCGCTGACGTTATTAACATATGAATGCTCATGCAGGCAGCATGGCAGCACAGAGCATGGCAAAGAACCAAATGACAACGATTGAATTTCGCTCTTCGTTTACGTTTGCCTTGAGCGCTTTTTTGATGAACTTAATTGACATTTTTCAGCGTATTATGATTGCTTTTATGTTAATATATTGCCTTGCATGTGTGTGTGTGTGTGTGTGCGTGCGTGCGAGTGCATGCGTGCGTGTCCTTTTGCATCATTTTGTTAGTTAAATTGATGAATTCATTAGTTCTGGTATTTATTTGTTTGATTGAAGCTCAACGTTTTGATTGATTGGAAGAAATGCGAGCAGAAGAGCAAATAAGCAAACGGCAAAAAGCAAAAAAAAATTCACAAAAAATGCAAATGTAGCAAAAGACTTAAGACACGAACATGGTAGCACAATAATCACGCACGCTTGTTTGCAACTAAGTATAAGGCACAATTTGTTTAAAATTAAAACATTTTTGCGGCAAGTTTGTGTCTTAAGTCTTTTGTTTGCACAATCGAATTCAAAGTGAAGTTTTTTTTTCTTCTTTTTAACATTTTAATTAATTGAGCTCTTTTATTTATAGCTCGTTTATTTTGAAGCGATTATATTCTCTTTTTTTGTTGTTTGTATTCTTGACAACTTTCACAATTATGAAAATTATTCTCAGGAACGCCAACAAAAGCATTGTTTTTTTTTTGTCATTTGTGGTTTAATCATCAGTTGGCGCGTTCAGGATCTGCTTGCATAGTTTCAGCCTTGCCGTATTCTTTGTGAACAGTGAGACAGTGAGCGCAGTGATCTCATTAGTACGCCCCATTTAACACCTTTGCAGGACGAACAAAGGCAGCAGAAGCGGCGGCAACGGCGGCAACGGCTTTGATCAGCTATTGAAACAAGTGCATGCCGCTAATGCAGTTGCAGCCTTGCGTCTGCTAATGTCCTTGTTACCGCAAAAGGCGCGCTCTCGACACAAAGCTGATTTCAATTTCATTGCCTTTGTCTCGATGAAATCGTTTTAATTCTTTTGAAATTCGTTGCGATTCAATTTTTGTTTTTTTTTTTTTTTATTATTATTATAGTTGATTGTTTGGTGCTCACACATATCGTGTTGTTTCTTCATGCTGCTATCAAAATGCTATTAATTATGTACTTAAATGATTTTTTCACACCTAAGAAGGATGCTTAAAGGATCTCTGCTATTGATGTAACACAGAATTCCAAGTAACAATGTGAGAAACTCATAATCATTTGAAATTAACTTTCTTTCAAAATCATATTATCCTTGTTTTCTCTCCAGATTTTTTTATTCGATTCACTAGTTTGACTCTTGGCAGTATCGCAATTTAGCAGAGGCACAGAGTTCTAAAGCATGACTTAGCAGCTGCCAAATGCTGTTTTATTTTCACCATTTTCGCTAAACAAATATTTGCATAATCCTTTGCGGAAACGGAAATCGATCGATCGATCGTTCGTTCATAGGAATGTTTATCATATGCAACGGTAAAAGAGTCCCAGGGAAAATGGTAAATAAATAAAACAGTTAAGCAGCGAAATTCCCACCAAATGTGAGTGGTTCACGCATACTTTACAGCTAAATCAACACGCAAATGCAAAGACAACAAAAACACCGTGGAACAATAAAAAAACACCAACAACAAGCGGTTGAAGAAGCAGAATAAGTGTTCGAGTTGGCGATCTGATCAATCGAATGTTTTAATATAACAAAGCCAAATTGAATGAGTTGAAAATCCAACCTTTTTTCGTTTTCGCTTGTCTTTTTGCAGCAGCGAACTCGAGTCTAGTCGAAGATTGTGACTCCTTGCTGAAGCATTCGTGCGCACGTCAATCAAAAAGGCTCATTCGTGCATCCGTTCAATTGATTTCATGCGGTTTTCGAGAACATGTATGTTTTTGTTTTTGTTTTTTTTGTTTATCGGCTTTTCAGTTCTCAGTTCTCAGTTTTTCACACATCGATTTTGAGATACAGGTGTCTGGCATACTAAATGCTATTTATTGAATTCGTAGAATCGCCGCGACTCATTCGATTTGCTTAATTGAATTTGGCTGGGCTTGTATCGCTCGTCTCGTTTGATTCACGCTCGAATTGAGCATCCGGATTTGCTGATTGAATTCACACGCAACGCTTGAATGCTGCAACATCATTTGTATTACTTTGTCTTGCCTTTTGGCTTAAGCTTGAGTTATTCGTGAAGTGAAGTCAACATTTTGGCGCAGACAATTAATATTTTACACAGTTTTTGGCTACTGTTGCGAAATCGTCAGACACCGTACCGTTGCAAAAGCAAAAATTCAATAAATTATATAGCAGATAATCCATTAAAGAGGCTGCATAATTATAGAGCCGAGCAAATGTTTAATTACACCGCGAAATGTACGGCGACTTTCTCACGTTGTCGCCCAAACGGAAGAAAACAGAACAGAAAAGACATAAAATGAAGTGAAATGAAATGAAAAGAAAACGATTATTAACTTTTTCATTTTCAGTTTATAAGGTTTTATTTTGTCATTATGTGTGTGTTAGAGCAATTGGAGCATGGGGACGGCGCAGCTAAAGTGATATGCAAAAGCGAGGCTGCTTGAGTCCTGCGGCCATGGCGTTGATGACGACGGCGTGTGTCGGTCAAGAAGCGTCTGACATGGCATTGCTTTATAATGAAATTTATATAATTGCCATGGCCATTGCCATTGCCATAAAAGTGAGCAAAGCGCTGGCAGTGCCACTGGCGGTGGCAGCAGTGGCAGCAGTGGCAGCAGTGGCAGAAGCAGTTAAGGCCACTTTTGTCGCTGGTTGGCGCTCACCGACATCTAGGCGTCATTTGACTAGAATGTTCGCACTATGCGCATAATAGTGAGCAATGCAGTTTCGTACAAGACTGTAAGGCACAAAAGTCTGCGTGACGGATTTAATTAGACTGTAAATTGGAGTTCAGACGCGATCGTCGCTGTGATGCAACAACACGGCGAGCGAGCTTATAACTCACTTTTGATTTCATATTCATTTCATCAAATTACTTTTGAGCACGCGCATATTAAATTCCTGTCGGCACGGTCGACCAATATAAGCCTTGAGTCGCCGATTGAGACTGCGCCTCAGTGAAGACCTTGATTTTGATTCAAAAATTACGCCAAAAATGTTAAACAACAACAGACATATACAATGATCATACATACATATATACTCGTACATATACATGTCCAATAAGAAATTAACGCGAGCAAGCGCGCGCTCCGTCAAACTGGTTGCAGGCGTCATTATCAGCATCGCCGACGCGTCGCGTCGCGTCGTCGGCATGATTGGCGGTCGCTGGCATGCTGAAACGGTCATGGGACAAAAGTCGTCCGAGGAGGCATTGACATACACAGAAGCGGCAGCCACGCTCAATGCAGTCAATTTAATTCAGTTTACTGCTTCATTCAGTGTCACCGGCACTGGCACACTCACTCACACACACGTACACTTACACAGTCGCAGACACATAACAAACTGGTCGCTTTGTCGGACACAAGGGCGTACGCAGAAATTCGCAAAGGGTTACTTGCCATTTAATAAAGATGATGCTCTATAAACGGTATTTTCCGACCGATGTCTTTTAAATTACAGTTTATATATAACTGTTTCTCATAAGTACGCCTATGTTACATGGCATGCTGAAGCGCGTGGAAGAACTCTACGGAAAATGCTTAGAAAAACAAAAGTTTTAATAAAAATGACGAATGAATTTCAAAAAGTCGCAAAGCTTATTGTTTTTTTTATTGTTTGTTTATTTTCTAATAACAATGAACTGCTATAAATTACTTAAAGTTATTATAATGTTTAAAATATAAAAATAAGAATTAAATACAAAATATAAATAAATACTATAATAATAAATAAAAACCAAGAGACAAAAAAACAAAAACTCATTTCATATAATATTATAAAAATTTAGCAATAAGTCTAAAATAAGTCTCTGACCCGGACCCCAACTCACAGCCATGTGTGATCAGAGACTAAATTTGAATCCGTGTTAAACGTCTATCCAAAAGCCGTTGTTGTCAGGCCCATAATTCACAGTAGACTCACGATGGTAGCGCAGAACGGAGGAGTTGAGTGTCAAGAGAAAGATTTCAGGTGAGATGACCTGATAAAGATTATTGTAGTTCATACATAAAACGCGAAACGGGCCATGAAGGACATAGTTAGTTGTGCATATGAGCAAGGGACAAAGTTTCTTGTACTCCTTCGTGGGACATTGAAACTAATCTGACCAAGTATGTTGAGGAATCAATTATGCCAACAACAAGTTTATGAAGAAAAAGTCCCTAAGTTCCTAAAACAATCCTAAGATCCGAAAGAGATTGGAGATCAATAAGGAGGAGCCTATCATGGTGTGACGGTAATCTGATAATAAGGTCCCATTGGGCAACGCCACACCACACCACAACCCTTTGTGCACGCCCTTGGCCAGACGCGTTCCTTTGCTCGCTTAGTCGGTCACTTCAAATGCACAAAAAACAAAAAATAAAAGTAAGAAATTATAATTTTGAAATTTATGATGAAAAAAAAAACGAATGAGGACTGTCGCTTTTTTTAACATTTTAATTACACGGCAACTCAGCGGCGAACAGAAGTTTTTAACATATGAAAAGTAAGAAAAATTGCGCTACCAAATGATTTTTCTTGCAGCGAAAAGTTTCGTGTGGAGTTGAGCTGAGTTGAGTTAACTTGATTTGAGTCGTCGCTGTCGCTGTCGTGAGTTGAGTGGAGCTGAATTGACTAACTTGCGTTGATGATTACGCAGAGACGATGGCAGCGGCGTCTTTGGTAATTAATAAAAATTTTGTGTCGCAGCCACAGGATATTTGCATAAGAAAATTATGGCAATGAAATGTTATGACCGAACAGTGACAGTCGATTTATGTGCGGCGAAGCCGTGCCAACTTAACTCGAGACAAGCAGATCAGCTTCAGCTCCAGCTCCAGCTCAACTTGACTTCATTCATTAAATTTTGAATGTTAAATGTTGTATGTTGTGTGTTTAATGCCGGACAAGGACGTTTGTAATTGGCATTATCCATTGCCGACAGCGCTGATTTGACTTTGATGCCGCACGACCAACCGCAGTTTTGCTGCCAAGTAAACGGTTATGGTTATATAAGAGGAAGTCGCCCATGTTAGGCTGTGTGTTTCTGCGACTTGAAAGATTACCGCACGCTTCTGCTTCTGCACATTCTATTGCGTCTCTACTCGCCCTCACTCACTCACGCGCTCGCCATCTGTTTGCTTTGTCCATTCAAATGCATAGCTGGCATGTTGTTTTGCCTTCGACTGCTATGCATAATTTCAAGACAATTGCAACATAAATGAATACGGTAAACATTGCAACACGCTGCGTGCGCCAGTAGTGAGCGCCTTAGAGGCTAAACCAGCTCGGCAGCGGCGAACGTCAAACGACAAACAAAGGTGATAAAGCGAACGCATTAAGCAGTTGGGCCATGAAAGCGTACAAAGGCTCAAATTAGTGTTGACCCAAGTTGCTCTGAGCCGAGCTGAGCTGAGCTCATGGTGAAACTGTTTTCCTCGGAAGTCGTGCACAATGTTCAAATACCAAATACAAATACCGCTTGAGGCACCGCACGCCTCCAATTCCATGCTCATTGAAAAGTACTCTGGCTTTGTTGCTCGAATTCATTGTTTTAAAATAGTATTAAATATAAATCTGCGCTAACAAGATACATTTTTCTATTTGAAAAAGTTTTTATTCGAATTATAAGTTGTTTTTGTGTTGCAAGTTATTTTAACACATATCAATATGTGAGTCTGGCTTGAGTTTAGGCAACGAACTTAGCTCTCAGCGCTCGTATAATCGAAGTACAAATGTATGTCGTTTGAAATCGCTTTGTATTTCAAAGCTGCTGCTATCATTAAACGTACTTCAGTTGGTTATATTTCAAAAGACTATTCAACTATGAATGCTACATTAAAATGCCAAAATGATACAATATAAAAAAGGCAACCTTAAAAAAGTCTACAAATTAAGCCGCTTAAGAAATAAAAAACATTAAATAGAAAGAACGATTGAACAAACGATTCCTGCTCCTCCAGGCTGACATTGTTCAATGTCCTGAAAATGCACATGGTAGGCGTACTAAGCTGACTGTTGAGCTCATAATTTATTTAACATTTATTAGTTGAACAATACGCATTAAAGGACAAGTGCATCGAGTTCCTCAAAGCGGCTTGTTGGGCACATGAAGACGCTCATGATAATAAAGGTCGACGACGATGATTGCGAGGTCGAGGGTGCAAAGGTGCATTACACTTGTTTTATTGCTAATGTCGCTTGAATGCAATTCGCACGAAATTGTCAATTGCACTTGTCAACGAGCCTTGCTGTTGAGACAATTGTGGCAAGGCGTGGTAAAGCGAGGCGAGGCGATGAAGAGCAAAGCAAGCGCCGCCGCTGTCGTCACTATTGCCGATGGTGTTGTTCAGTCTAATTGCTCTCGTCACTCTCGGCCTCAGTAGCACACATTGTGTTGCAATTTTAAGGCGGCAACTGCCGGCATGTATCTATCGATTGAGCAGCGGCAACTCATGTGCCGTGCACTGTCGAGCCAAACGAATTTCCAATTGAATTCTTTACTTTAATATAAAAATGCGCATATCTTTCGATCTGTTAATATTTTCGCCACTTTTGGTTTTCACTTTTGTATTTGTATTGAACTCTCTTTTTATTTCACTTTTCTGTTTTATTTTTTTTTTTGCTTTTATTAATGTGAAATATTTAAAAATATTACCCATGATGTATAACATTTTTCTTTGTCACATTTGTAAGTCAATGTCGACTTGAAAAATTAATGTTAAACAAATAATTCACTTGATGAATGGCTGAGACTCAACGCTGGCATGCCTCGCACCGCACCGCCGACCAGTCCGTTGCCTTGGTGTGCCCGGTCTGGTCGTTCAGTTCACGTATTATTTACGAGACACGCTCGCATCACTCTCACGGCGCACATGTACTTAATACTTGTTCATGTGTGCCTGTGAGAGCGTGCATGTTGTAATCAGAGCAGCATCCTTAATAAATCATAAATTTATTCGATCGTTCGCCAGCTCACTTGCTTATATGTCGCCTGCCCCATTGCATTGCATTGTATGTGCCAACAGCTTTTCTGTTTTGAAATCGTACAACATTGACGCAACGACAACGACGACGACAGCGACGACGGTCGAGGACGACGTCCAGGAACATTTGTTTCAATGTGTTGTTTCAGACACTTGCTTGAACACTCGAACGTACCATTGATCCATTCATCGATCGATAGCTTTGTGCGTTCGTCTGTCTCGCCCTCCCTCCGTTTGTCTGTCCGTCTATATGTTTAACATGTGTACTTCTGTCTGTCCACATCCATATTTCTGCATATATTTTTATTCGCGTGTATTTTTTTATTGTTTTGTTGTTTTTTTTTTATACTTTTTTTTATTTAAGCCGTCATGTCAAACGTATTATTAACTTCACACAAAAAGCGTTCGATTTTGCACCGTTTGCTGTCGTTGAATGTCGCCTTCATTGCCGTTGTTCTGCGCTGGGTCCTGCTAACGTCCTACTTCGTGCTTCGTACTGCGCCCTACAACGCTGCAATTCGTTCGGCTTACATGCTGCACTCAATACCTTGATGGGCATCGCCGCACGGCGCGTTTTAGCGGCGTTTAGCAATGTCTCGCAGTTCAATCGGAACCCAACCTGCTGCGGCTGCTGCTGCTGCTGTTGTTGCCCCAACGTGGCTATCGCTGTTGTTGTTGTTGTTGTTGTTTAAGTCGGCTGTCATGTCCGTTCCGTTTGTCTGTATGTAAGTGTCTTACTCTGATTTCGACGCTGCACTCAAAAAAACAACGAAAAAAAAAAAACAAATGTGAAAAAATACCACAACAACAACAACAAGAACAACATCTTGAGCCATTCCATATGCGAATATCAGTCATTGCATGCATATATAAAAGTAAGCAAGATACGCAGATACATTTTTTGGTTCTGTGTATGTGTATTTTTTTTTGTGTTCTTATTTTTGCTTACAGTTACCAACGAATTTTCGCATTTTGTCTGTTTGTGAATCTACATAAAGCGTAGTGTTTAAATGTTGTGGTGGTTTTGTAGCTGTTCCCTTTGTTGTTGTTGCTGTAGCATCATCGTCTTGTTAAACTGCGCCCTGTATCAAAGTGAAGCGAAGTGAACTCGAACAATCTGAGCAGAGCTGAGCGTCTGAGGCCGCGTTAAGTCAAAGCCGGAAATAATAATTCGATAAATACGCTATGAAGTCCATTCGACAGACGCGTCGATTCGTCGATTCGTTCGATCTCTTGTAGACGCTGAGTACGCTGATTTTGCTGCGATTGAAGCGTATGCGTTCGATTGTGCATGCAATGCAAAGATACCAGTTACAACACCAACAACAACAACAACAGCGACAGCAATAACTGCAACGGCTTACATAAATAGCACTTGCGGCTTGTAAATGTTTCTCGCTGAAACTGACGGAAGTGCGTATCCAATTCATTTATCTATTAATGAGTTTTGGAAACGGTACTCAACAAAACAAAAAAGAAAAACTATAAACATTAACTAACTTCGGTAATTCGGAAAATTAAATACAGCATTTCTTGTATAAACTTTAAATAATCAATAAAGTTCAATAATATGTTGGAAATCGTTGGAACACTTGGACAGCTCAGAAATTCAAAAGTGTACAAATTTCGTGCCAGTAATTATGTGTAGAGCGTGAAAGATACAAACACGGCGTATGAAATATTACATTTATAGTCAGTTTGAGTATTTAGACGAATAGACGACTTTACAACTCTTAGTAAAAATAAGACATTTGTTGCAACAACAAGTGTCGTGAGAGCGTACACAAGGTACACAATTGTATCGCAACGCCGGCATTATTTTCCCACAAGATGTCAATATGATACGAGTTGTTCAAAAATCTGCTGCAAACAATGAAACGAAGAGGCAAAGCAACCAGCAAGGATTATTTCTCACCTACCGCAAGAGATTACAAGCGAAATTGAGACACTTTACATGAGAATCGCCAGAATTATGGACCGCCAAATGAAAGGGGGCTATAAGTGAGTACATAAAACAACAAAAACATATATTTATTTATTTCTTTACCCCTCCCCCCGAACGTTTTCAAGATTTACGCGACATTTGCCGCGCTTATCTCGCAGCGCACGATCAATGCACTTCAAGCGGCTTCCGTTCGTGCAACGCTCGCCAAATTGTCGCCAAATCGTGCAGCTGAAACGGCAATGACAACAGGTACGGCTGCGACTGCCACTGCAACAGTGACTGTGTTGATGTTAACTTATTTTGCATACGTGCCGCAAATACTTCAAAATTAGTTCACATAAGACAGTCAACCAATTGGGAAATTGGCTTTATGCCCTTCACTCCACTCCACTAACTTCACTTCGGCTGATTGCTGTACACACGTACACTCGTTGTCTTACAACAATGCCTTCTTGCAACAAGTTGCCACTGCCATTGCCGTTGTTGCAGTTGTTGTCGTTGCTTTGATTATGCTGCCAGTTCAGCTTTAGATTCTGTCGCTGTCGATTGCTCATTGGAATTGTCGGCATTCAATGCACTTCGATTCGATTGACCGTATTTGATTAACTATGCGAACATGCTTGCGCTTTAAGTGAATTATTTTTTGTTTATTGCACTTTGATTTTGCATTTGTTGTAATTTTTCACAAATTTTGTTTGTACATTTTGTTCTGTGTTTCGATTACATACCGCTGAACTTCACCATTATTCGCACAGCTGTACGCGCATAACGGCACTTCTTAACCGTTATTGAATCTAATCATTTTTTTGTAATTTTGTAAAATGAAGATATTTATTGTTGTCATTGAGTCTTTGAATCTTTGAGAGAGCAGTTTGTTTTTTATACCCTGCAAATACAGTGTGTCTGGGTGTATTAAGTTTGCTTGAGACCAAAAGTATGTAACGTATAGAAGAAGGGGACTAAGACCCCATAAAGTCTATGTATTCTTGAGCGATTGAGTCATGTCTGTCTCTCTGTCCAACTGTCCGACCATCTGCCCATATCCACCATTCGTTCTCAGAAACAATAACAGCTAGAGACTTGCAATTTGGAGGGTAGACTCCTCATCGGCAGCACATCAAGTTCGAATTATTTTGTGCTACGCTCACTCTGTCCCGCCCAACCGGTACCACCCACCTTTTTTAAAAGGCTATAGCTCCAACACCATATGAGATAAGAACCTAAGCTATAATAGCTACGAAGGAGAAACTGTGCACCACAAGATAGCCCTTTCACCGCACGTTTTCCTCTCAAAGGCCATTAAACTAAAATTTCTCATAAATTCATCTTTTTTTTACCAAATTTCTTGATATTTTTGACTATGTGTGCGTCTTTAGTATTTTATTTAAATGTTTATGCTAACAATTATTTTTTACCCATGATGTTTGCCTCTTCCGAAAAACTCCCCTTAACTATTAAGTTTTGCAATTTGTGGTCATTTAAGGAAATAAACGGACAGCCTACATTACATTCATTCTATACATGAGTTAAGCTAACAGAAACATTTCGATGCGGTGACCTACCGAGGTCTACTCGCATTCCTATAAGTGTTTTAAACAGTAACACATCTTCATATCTCAGAAGAAGTCATTCCTAAAAATTATAGATAGAAAAACTATTATATAAAAAATAACAAAGACATTTTTTCTGTCCAGAATTCAAGAACATTTTTGAGTTAATAAAAAAAGTTTTTTTTTTATGTAAAATAAGTATATTTTTAATAATACTATATAGTTTAGTGTCCTCCATTATAAGTAAGAAAAAAAATGTCTTAAAACTAATCATTGTCTTCCATGTTGCTTATAGACTAATTGCCATTATAACTAAACAGGCACAAATGTATGAATACTTTGTTTCTTAAATAAATTAGAATAACTGAGGTAATACTTTGCCAATCAATGGTCAAGTTGAGTGTCTGACTAGGACTTTAGACTCTCTCTTTCTCTCTCCATCTTACGATTTCTTTATCTCCCAAGGCGAATTACAAATCGTCCTGCCATAGCGAAATATAGTCGAGTATTTCTTCGTCCTCAGCGGAGGAGCTATTCGAGGCATTTTGGTAATCTTCGTAGGAGTTTTCCTGTTTCTCCACTTTCATGCTGTGAAATGCAGCAAGCTGAGATTGATGGAATTGTTGCTGATGCTGCTGCAACTGCAACTGTTGATAGCTACTGTCAAGAGATTGCGAGTAAGGCGACAGCGACGATGTTGACATGGAGCTGGACACGGAGCTGGTGGAGCCGGCGGGAGAGCTGAGCATTGCATGCTGTTGCTGTTGATGTTGGTGTTGGTGTTGCTGCTGATGTTGTTGTTGCTGTTGTTGTTGTTGGTAGAAGTTAATTTGATAGAATTGTGATTGCTGTTGTTGCTGATGTTGTTGTTGTTGCTGCTGTTGCTGTTGCTGTTGCATGACATTGCGATTGTAGGCATTATTGTTGATTGTTGGCGTTGCTGTTGCTGTTTTTGTTGTTTTTGCCTTCGTTGTATCATTCTCGTCCAGCATTCCTTGCAAACGGCGTATATATTCAACAGCCATGCGCAAAGTATTTACCTTGCTAAGTTTCTTGTCAGCGCCGGGACCGATGCCACGTCGCCCGTTGCTCAAGTCAGCGACGACGGCGGGGGGTATGTGCTGGCGCAAGTTCGTGAAGCCGTTGTTCACCTGCTTGACGCGATTGCGTTCGCGTGCATTGCGACGCACAACCGAGGCAGGGCTCAGGCCGCCGTTGCTGTTTTCATCGGCAAATTCGAAAGTGAAGGTGCCACTGCTACTGCTGCCGCTGACCGATGTTGCGGGCTTTGAATAGGGCAGCGGTGCGATGGCACGATTATGAGGCTGTTGCACGTAGCTGGCACGTTGCTGCTGTTGCGGCAATTGCTGCATCGTTGTTTGACTTTGGTGGCTGTGGTTGTTACTGCTCTCAGCGCCAAGTGCCATTTTAAAGTTGTGAATTTATAAGATGAGAATTTTCGCAGACAAAAAAAAAAAAAAGAAATACTTTTAAGCTTGGTCCTTTACCCTAAGACTGCTCGAGTCGTTATGATGCCCTTCCCTGCGCAGACGCGGCTTTTATAGCACAGACGCGCCACCACCAACAGCCGCAGCAGCCGCAACGCAATGCAGCAACGCCGGCAGAAGCAGAAGCAGCCGCAGAGCCAGCAGCAGCAGCGACAAGGGTAAGACGTAGCATGCTCACCTGCCTACCTGTCGGCTGCAGCATTGCCTTCTTTCCTGCTGATTGCTTACCCTAAGCGACAAAGTGAAGGTGCAAATCGTATGCTCAAATTGTAGAACGAGCGCTCTGCTCAACGCAGCATCTCAAGGATCACTCATTTACTCACTCACTCATACAGACATTTTCTCACACAATTGAGTACTTTGCTCATGCGCTCAATCACTCACTGCGTCACGCTCAAAAGATCCTTGCCATGAGTTGCTTGCCCTATCAGAGTTTTGGCTTTTGGTCAGGTGTTATTACTTCTCGAATTATCGCTCATTTCAGTCTTGAGAACAGTTTTCACGCTCTCTCTCTGTCTCTCTCTGTCTCTCTCTGTCTTCCTATCTTGCTTTTCCGCTTGTCTGATACATTCAAAACTGTGCACAGTTTGTTGCTCTTGTTTGTTGTGGGGCTCCATGCGCTCGGCGCTGGTGGTGTCGCGTGCCGGCTGCAATCCGGTTTTGGTTCTCTCGATTTCACACTCCCTCAGTCCTTCTCGCCATGTTTGGCTACCTTCTTGTTTAGGCCAAAAACAAATTGGCTTCGTTTCTTCCTTCCTTTATTCATGCGGGAAAACCACTTTCAGTGCGCTCGAAGTCAATACGTTCGCTTTGCACCGTTAAATCCAAAGAACCCCAACGTTCGACCCTCAAAACATCAAGTTTATAAGCAAAGCAGCATGAAAACGTAATTATTATTAATGAAAGACAGCAACTGCGAGTATCTGCGGCACTTCAAGTATCTACAAATATATGCATTTGTGCATATTAATTCGTATACGAGTCTAGCGTAAAAACAAAACAGTTGCTCGTGCCATAAATCACGCGTCAAGCGTACACAAATTATATATACGACCAAGTGTTGTGGGGCAGGTAGCCCCAATAGCAAAAAGCCCACTGGCCAATAAATACATATAGATTTTTATTGTGTCCAAACGTGGCCTCGTTGGGAAAATTTTTTGCTCTTCTTTGTTTTACTAGGCTGCCTGAGGCTCACCAAGGACAGCAGCCAGCAGCTGCCACCTGAAGTTAACACCCATTGGGTGTCCACTAGCGATTTGCACTGAAAAGTGAAAAACGGCGGCATTTTTCTATTAGCAGCCGATTAACAAAGCATTGGCAACATGGCATTTGTGCGTGAGCACGGCACGTCTCACAAGCCGAAGGCCATTCAGCGAGAGCGACGAGTTCTAACGAAACGTTGAATAACATGAAAATCAGCAAGATGACATGCCGGGACATGCCAGGACATATAACAACAAATGGCAAACAATTCACGCCTCGCACTCGGCGGCCGTAAAAGGCAAAGTTGTCAAAGGATCAGGCAGCACCACTTCAGGACACTTGCTGCCTTATTGGTTTATTGGTTATTGGCTTGCCCATTGAATACGAAGTCGTTTAAGTTCTATTTAGAAAATCATTGGCAGACAATTGGCGTATTGCGTACGACATGATGTCTAAGAGGACACGTCCTGGCCGAAGGACGCGCACGCTGAGCACACGCTGTTTTACAACAGCCGAGGCCGCACAACTTTTTGCTTACGAAATTCGTTTTCTTCGCTGAGCCTTCAGTGCTGAGCGGTTGCACGCTACGCAACCATGCCGAAGTGCTGAATACGCACACGCTGTGCCTCATTTAACACTTACTTATGCCGCAAATACGACGGTTTTGCGCCTTTTTGACTTTAATGCCAAATGTCACATTTCGTAATAGGCCGACCGACCCATCTGGCAGCCGACTCGACTCGACTCGACTTGACTCGACTCAGCAAGCCCCGCTCGCCAGCAGGCCGATCTGCCGTGCATATCCGGTCAAACAATACGCAAAAGAATCTCAACTGTTTTTATTGTTTTATAATCTTTGATTTTATATTCATTCTTGATGCCATGTTCAAACGCTCAATGCTAAGCAAATCTTTATTATGCATGAACTCCTATTCTAATAGATCATCTTGCTATCATCTCAAAGCAAAATCAAAACAAAATCAAGTAAAGAAAGATAAGAACTTTTAAGAAAACTTTTTGCAATGATCAACAGTGCTGAGCTGAATCAAGTGACATCTCTGCCACATGATCGGTTCTGTCTTCTTCGCTGTGTTGCAAACTTGATGACAAAACTGTGATACTATTAATTGCGTGTAGAGTATGAAAAAAAAACACAGTCGACGCGACGATAAAATTGACATGCTTTGGGAACTTGTTAATGGCGGATTATTAATTTTGGTATTTAGACTGCGGCGACGTCCTTGAGACTCGTCACTGGCCTGGCTGGCCTGGCTGGCTTGGCTGGCTCGTTGAGCGTATCAATATCGAAATCCCGCTTGCAAAAGTTCGAAAGTGTGCAAAAATGTAATGCAAAGTGCCAATAATGAGTAAAACAACACAGACAAAATCGCCTCGAAAGAAAAAAAATTATGTCAAGTCAATTTATTGACAACTTGAGTCGATATTAATGACGACTTCATTCGCGCTCATTCACACAAACACACAAACACACACAAGCACACCGAGTAGCTTGACGGGTTGTAGTTGAGGCAGTCGCTGTGACAAGTAACACATACGTTCGGTTGGCCACAGCTTAGAGCCAAGGAACGCGCTTAGCGGCGCTTTGAAACAAAAGCCACGATATGCGGCAAGCAAAAGCCAATGAAAAGAAAAGTATTTAAGCCAACATGTCAACATAATTTATATTAAATTTTCTGTGTCAGATAATGATAGCGCCTCACTATGATGACGACGATGACGACGACGATGATGATGATGATGATGACGACTTCATGCTGACAATACTTATGAGCTGCTGCTATCCACTGCTGCCGGCGCAAGCGTCTGCCATACTTTCATGTGAGTGAGTGTCTTGTTGACTGACTAACTGGCCGACCAAACGAACGACTGGCTGAGTGAGTGGCAACAACAGTAAAACTCAAAAGCGCCAACAACAGCTACAAAAGGCTATAATCATTATGATACGCTGGCGTGCCTCACTATGTAAAAGGTTTAATCGTCTTTGTTGATGGCTTTAAAAGCGCCCAGCGTCCTATTCGACAATTGACCATGATAATCACCATGATGATAATGACGATGGCGATGATGATGATGATGATGATGATGATGATGACAGCAACAACAACGTTTATTTAAAGTCAGCATTAAATGTTGCCGCTCAATGCGCCAGGCGACTCTCCTCTTTGCATTTGTTGTATTTTTTTTTGCACTTTTAATTTAAAATTAAAACGAAATGAAATTAAATAATTCTCAATTTATAATGATGAAGATGATGCTGCCGTTTCGGTAATTTTCATGTTACAGGCAGATGAAAGGAAAAGTCATCTTTTTTATGCTGAAGGTTTTGCTTAATAAAATTAATTTGTTGATTAATTTTATGGTATTTTGTGGATTTCAATTTTGATTTTATGATTATGATTTTTTTATGATTTTGATATTATGATTATATTTAGCAATGCTCATGACCAGAAATAAATAGATAAAAGATACTTTTAGCTACAATCCTCTCAGGCAATTGAAAATTTGGCCATGATTCTAACAAGTAACTGTGTGTATTCGTACTGTTTGAGGCCCAGATACTTTTAGAGTATCTTTTTCTTATTGATTGCAGTGCCGAAAGCTTCAGCAACGTCAAGGCGCGATGACATGTGTTCATATAATAAATAAGAAAACAAAAAATACGCGAATTTTTTTGATTAATTGTCATGTTGTTGCCATATCAATGGAATGACAAGTAAAGGCGTTATGGGTGAGTATACTCGACAATATAGTACGCTATACGCACCAAGTCTAAAAAATATTGTTCTTTGTTATTTAAAAGACAAAAGACAAGACAACAATTTTAAACCGATTTTCATATTTCTTTCGCTTTTTTCGAGATATGAACTTTTCAAAAAGTGGGCGTTGCTTTTTGGGCGAGAAGGAGTGGTCGTTACAAAACTCCATCAAACCTGAAGTAGCTAGTCTATCTTCCAAATTTCAAGTCTCTAGCGCCTATAGTTCCCGAGAACCATTGGTCAGGTCGAGATCATATATAAATTATTATAGCATCGCATATATCTCCTACTCTTCGTTACAAAATGTATCTCAAATTGAAAATGGTTGTTCGTTGTGTGAAGCGTATCTAAAAGTAAGCAAAGAGGCCGACGAACCAAGCAGAGGGGTGAGAAGAGGTGTTTGGGTGTTGCAGCGTTTGGTGGAGAATTGCTAACGATTGGAAAGGTGATGAAACACCAAGAGCAGAAAGTGCCACAGAGCCATAACAATTTGTTAGCGCGGCGCATTAAATCAATAATGGAGATGAATGAAAGCAGGAGCCAAGCAGAAGAATGGCACAATCGTTGCATGGCAGCAACGATCAAATGAATGATTGTGCGCCGAGCGGCAGACAGGACATGAACGAATTGTATTTGTGAACGAACACCTTCGGCACATTAGACATAAATTTATGAAATTATGAGTTTTTTGCAATAAAAACAAAAGGCACGAAATTTCAGAGCAAAGCCAGGGCTGCACGTTGGTGCCTCATGTCAACTGATTGCTGAGCGAAATGATGCATTTTACAACACTTGTCTAAATCACTTAACGCTTGTCATGGAACGGATCGGTTCGGGTCGGCACGAATCGGAACGGATCGGATCGGAACGTTTTTATCAAAATCTGTCAATTATGCAAAAAGTTGTAAAAATGTACGCGTGTCGTTGGCAAAACGAAACTCAAACAGAAGAAGAGGCATGCGACTGACGGAAGGACACGCGTTCGTGCGCTCGTCAAGGCAGCAAAACCAATGTACAAAAATTGAGTCAAATGATTGAACGAGTTTCACGTGAGGTAATCAACTTGAATTAAAATGTGTTATGTCAAATGGTTGGTTGGCGACAAGCGCGAGGGGAGCGGTAAAATGTAGGTGTAGCATAAGGTTAAGTAGCAACTTAAATCGCTCGCTTCTTCGGACAAACATGCGAGGCAAGTAACTGCACAATTTACATGTCGTCTGTCGTGCGCATAAAAGCGGCAACGACGATGATGATGACGATGACGATGACGATGACAAGTATCTGCGAGCAATCAAATGCAGCTCAAAAAGGACGCCATAAACTTGATTCAAGCACAACAACAAAACAACAAAAACAACAAAGCATAAAAACCAATCAACGCGCCTGTCAAACCGGCAGCTCAGAGCGCTTCAAGCTGTGAATGACTGAGACAGGCGGCAACTACTACTGTTGTTGTTGTTGTTGTTGCTTATCGGTAGCAGTGCAAAAGCAAAAAAGCAACAAGAATTGAGCTTCTGCGACTCACGCGCGAATATTGGCTGGTCGGCAGGGGCACGATCGAGTGAGGGGTCGATTGTGGCGAGTTAAGACAATGTGACAGTCTTACAGAGTGGCATGCTCGATCGTCCTGTCACAATTACAACAGTGCAGCACAAATAATGACAACAGCAGCGGCAGCAGCAATAACAACTACAGGCATGCAACATGCGCACGACTCAGCCGCCGTTGACGATGACGATGATGCTGATGATGATGAAGATGATGAAGATGATGATGACAACAAGACTAGCAAAGGCAAGTGGAAACTTGATATTGAAAAGCGGCGCACATTACTGATGTGAGCGTGGGCTAGGCAGGAGCGTAAGGGCGGTGCATTATCACTGCGCGTGGTGTGCAGCGTGCAATTACCTTTGTATGTTGTTGCAGCAGCTACAGCAACAACAACAGCAACAATACTTGACATTGAGCGCTGTGGACATGTGCCCAACAAAGCCACAAGCAACCAGCAAAGCATGGGTGAACGAACGCGCCGAGTGCCGAGGGAGGTTGGTCGGTGGGACAGACAGAAGTGCGTCTGCGTGCATGCGTGCGTGTGTTCGCTTGTCAGGTTCATTTGTACGCTGCGAGCAAAGAATTTCACCTGTTGCACTGATAGTGCCCCACACTGTTGCCGCTGCTGCCGCTGTTGCCGCTTCTGTTGACACAGTAACTTATATTTGCATGCGGCTGCACTGTGCCGCCCCGCGCTGCCCGACAGTTGAGCCTCAGCCATGTACGCAAGTGTTCAAGCACAAATTTGTCGCTTCGCTTGATTGGTTTCTCTGCCAAAGTGGCAAGAAGAAAATCTCAACCGAAGTAATGTGCAACTTCAATATTCGTTAGGCAGTCTTCAGTTCAGCCTTCATTCATTTGTTGCTTCATTTATTGCCGCTGTCAACATTTAATTAGTGCGAGGCAACACACAACTGAAAATCAGTCGGCAAATTGGCCGACCTTCAGTCGACGCTCGCACACGTGCAGCTGATGGGCGCTGTGGGCGTAACGTTAATCGTCGGCGTGATGTGATGATTGTGACTTTGACTTGTGCAACAGTTTCCCTCCACTAATGAAAATGATTTTCATTTGAAATTTCCTCTTCAGTTTTTGTTGCTTTTGCCGATGTTGATGCAATTTTAGCTCAGTTGTTGCTTCGGTTTAATTTTTTGCGCCAATGAATGATTCAAAGAAATGCATTTGTGGTCAAAGGCGTGTGTTTGGCACTGTCGGCGGCGCATGCGCAAATTGCAACAAGAATCGAGAATCGAGAAGGGCAAGAACATTGCACAAATTTAATTTAGGTCAGTTGAACGTCAACACATGATTAGAATGCTTAAAATGTGCGTATTGCGTGCATTTGGCAATTGAAGTGTGCATGTGTGTGTGTGTGTGTTGAGCAAGCAAGGCTGCGCATGAGCGTGCTCGAGTCCAAGGCGTATACAAGTCCTGCGTGCGTTAACTTAACTGATTTTTATTGATTAATTGCTGTCATTAACATACCGAGCCAGCACAAGAAGAAGAAGCAGTAGCAGAAGCAATGATTGATATGTGTGGCAGCCAAAGTGCAACGCAATGTTGTCGTTGTTGTTGTTGTTGTTGTTGCTGCGCATTGAGCGTTGCGCGCTGATGAGTTGCCGATTTGCCATGTTTATTTACTTCTTTTTGCGTATTCATATTTTTGCAACGCGGACCACCAACGAAGCTGTCGACGCAAGTCGCGTTCAACGTGGAATGCTGAAAATTAATTTAAATGCCTTACATGGGCAGCAGCACAACAACAACAACAACAACAACAACAATAATGACAACAACAAGAACATAAGTCAAAGGCGCTCACATTTCGTAATCTTACTTCTATTTGCAAAAACAAAAGAGTTTTTCATTATCAATTAAATGTTTGTGAAAAAGACATTTTGCGATATGTCATGTGTCACATGTGTGTGTGTGTGTGTGTGTGTGTGTGAAAGTTTTGTACCGTTAAGTAGTTGGCTTCATTTGTGCAAGCACGCGAACACGCAATGGGAAGCGGCAGACAAGTGCAGCCGCCAACCAATGTAGACAAGCCAACTCAAAACTGATTAGACTTGAGCACTTTGTATATGTGTGTGTGTGTGTGTGTGTGTGTGTGTTGCTTTTGAAGAGTGCGAATTAACAAATTGTTACATGCTTGCGTTGGCATCACCGCCCAAAAACGAAAAACAACAACAACAACAACAAAGACCAAAAACGCTCAGCACTTTATTGGCAGTTAAGTCAAGTTAAGTTGTCTGATTGCTTGCGTTCGATTAAAGCTTGCGTGCGGTTTATAGTGTAGTGTGGCCGTAAAGTACTTAGGACCCCGAAGCTGAAACCGAAGCCGCACAAGTTGCACTAACAACGACAGCGACATCAACAACAACACCAACAACAATTGCTGCCGCATGCACGCTACGTGCACTGACATTGTTAACAGTTATAGCAAGCAAACGGTAGCTGTCGGTGCGGTTGGCCAACAACTTTCATTAGAGCGCACACGCAACACATTGCGGCAACAATGTTGACATGCATGCTGAAATTCATTAGAGCTAAGTAGGTTTTCTCATTTCATACTTTGTTGCACAGAAAAACATGTTACATGCAAAAATTATGAACAAGCAAAAAATATAATAAGCAAATGAAAACGCAACTGAAACCAGAAAAGACATCGCAGAAGATCAAGTGCGCTTCCTGCCTCAGCTCACTGTGCTTCAGAGACAGACAGAGAGAAAATCTGTCAATTTGGCCATAAGTGGGCGGTGGCATGCCTAGTTTTTTATCAAACTAGTTTTTATGCCTGCCTAAGAACATGAGTACGAAGTTTCAAGTCAATTGGTTAAGAAACAAAAACATTTTTCATACAACGACTTAAATTCCTCTTCTTCATTGCGTGTGACAGATAACAGTTTCAGTGGTCCGATCTCAATGATACTTACAGACATTTGGTCTGAGTACTTAAAGCTTTTCTATACGATGACCTTTAATTTGCTCATATATACTTTTGTTGGGTTGCAGTGGTCCGATATCGCCACTTTGGTTCCAATAATTTGACTGCCTGCATATAAGTTTCTCTGCACAATTGAAGGTCGATAGTTTCAAAACTGTGGGAGGAGATAGCATATATACAGGCAAACGGTGAGACAGACATGGCTGTATCAACTCGTCTTGTCGAGGGTATTGAGAATACTTAGATATACTTTGTATAGTCGCAAATGTCTCCTTCCCTGTAAAGGTAGTATAATCGAGTATATTAGACAATAAAACAACCTCAACACAAGGTAGAGGGTGCCATGCCTGAAATCTAAGAAAAATATGTAATATTCAAGAAAATTGGTCAAAAAAGACTAATTTATCTGTGAGGGACAACCATGAGGAAGAGGGGTATTTTTCGATATGCAATTTTAGAGATGAAGACAGCCGCTTATAGCTTTGGAGATATTTTAATTTGAAGAAAACTACTTTTGAAAGGGGAAATGAGGGGTTGGGTCAAAATTTGTTTCATACATAGGATGATCATCATTCCATTTTATAGGATAGTGCTAGTCTACATACTCATTTTAATTTTTCTATCGCAACTAGTGTTTGAGCTATATATTTTTAAAAAAGTGGGTGGTGCTGGTTGGGCGGGAGGAAGGGGTCGTCACACAATATACCGATCAAACTGAAACTGCTGCCAAACTATACGAGTCTACGCTCCAAACTTCACGTGTCTAGCGCTCAAAATATCTGAGAACGATTGGTGGGAACGAACTGTCGTACGGACTTAGGCATATCAACTCGACTTCTCCTCGCAATCAAGAATATATATACTTTGTGGGGACCTTGCGTCCCTCCTTCAATCCCTTACGTACTCAAGCAAACTCAACAAACCATGATATGATGTACAATGTGTACAGTGAATAAAAATAAGCATTCGAACTTTCATTTATGCGTTTCGATTTTATTGCCAAAGACAAATACAAAAAAAAAAAAAGAAATAATAATAAGACAAAAAAAAACATGGCAAAAAGAAGTTCGAGCGAGTCCGAACAAGCGTTAAAAATGAAATGCCCTCAGGAATGTCACGGTGCATTTTGAGATACGCGCCATGTAATGATACGATATTAACTACCAGTTTTGAGCAATTTCATTTTCATTTTCACTTTGGGGCATACGCTCGACGGAGTGCCCCCAAGCTGACATTAACAACGACGACGACAGCGACGACAGCGACAGCGACGACGACTGACCACAAAAGTGTGCCCCAGTTTAATGAAAGCGGTTTTCATTTATCTTGCCCTGCAGGCACGAGGCAAGGCGCATTAATACAGTTCCGTGATACAATTACACACACACACACACACACACAGACACTCAAGTATTGCGGTATTACATACTAACTTACAGTTTTAAGCTTCGGCCTTGACGTATACGTTGACATCTGGCTGCAGATTGCTGCCGATTGCTGCCGATCTTTTGCTCAGCCCCACCGCAGCAGCTCACCGAGGTGTCGATAAACATTGCCGTCTGGGTTGTTGTTGTTGCTGTTGTGGCTGTTGTTGTTGTTGTGCCTTTTGATTGAATTGACGAAATGGAAATTTGTCAATTCTCACCTGCACCTGTTGCAAGCTCACAATTCTGTGGCACTGCTCAAAAGCATTTGTGGTTGACACTTCTGTATATTTTTGGTTTTGTTTTTCGTTGCTGTTCTTGTTGTTGTTTTCATTAATGTTTCTCAACTCGTCAAACTTTCAGTTTTGCTTTCAACGCTTTTTTTTTCTTTTTTTATTTATTATTAATTTTTGTTTTGTTCTTCGTCTCTTTTCGCTTCAGCTCAAGGCCGCGCCGTGCATGTCCTTTTTCACCGCACTGCTTCTTCTACGCTAAAACAATTTCAAGTGCAATACGTTTAACGACAAACAATAAACACACACACAGACACACAGATACAAACACAAACTCTTTAAGATAAAGTCGCTCATTAATGGCATTCGTTTGCGCATTATCAGCAAGCCGCGCTTGAGAACAACTCAATCAAGTGAATGTCGCAAACCGTTGACAGTCAACCCGACCAAAGCGCTTTCCAAATACGCCTCACTATCTTCACTGTTTTCTATACAGGAATAACCTTTTAATTAAACCATAAAGTTGATAAAAAGAAATGAAAAAAATTGATTAGCGCAGGCTGAGGATCATGCTCAGGCTCAGACTCAGACTGAGACTCAACTTTGTTGGCGTGAATTGTCAGTAAGCAAAAAAGGATATCACTTCCTCTTATCGGCTGCGGTTCAGTTCCGATACAAGAGAGTACCATGGTGCCTTCATTCATGCATTCTTACATTCATTCATTCATTGATGCATTTATCAGTGAGGTTGAGCGTGAGCCGGAATCTGTATCTGTATCGCAAGCTGAACCTCAACCTGTGCCACAGCCAGTGCCAGATCGCCTGCGTGCTTGACATTTGGCATGATTAGACGCGGCGATCGATTTATTGCCGCTCATATCTAACTAAATGCATTAGTTACACTGCACTCGCACAGTCAGTCGAAGTTGCACGACTCGTTGACTTGTTGGCTTGTTGGCCTGCCTGCCTGCCTACCTGGCTAGTCACGTCGTTGGCTCAGCGCCGCTTATCAGTTGCCGCATTGCTGCACAGCGATACACTTCATGTATCTGCGCATCTTGGCATTTCTTGCATGTGTTTCCATCATGTGTTTTCTATCTGCCTGTGGTCAGTGGCGGCCAACTTATCGCCTTATAACATTATTATGTAATCATTATTACGCTTGGTATTTCTTGTCTGACTTGCTTTACTTTTATGGCTTAGCGCCACCAACAGCGCTCAACGGCCGCTCGCTGGCATTTCTCATAATATTATTTTAATTTTTTTGTTATTATTTTACATGAAATATGAAAAGCGTGTTTGCAATTGCGAAAATGTGATTTCATTTGCCACCGAAACTAATTTGCAAATGCTTCTGTGCGTATTGAAATGAGTTTGAAGCGCTGCAGACATGTTTCCATTTCGAGTTTCGATGCATGAATTATTTCGTTTAATTTACATTTTATAGATTACAAATGACGCGTTTCAATTTTCGCTTCGTGCGTGCGCAATGAACAAGAAATTAGTGCGATGCGCGAATCGAATACGCAAAGCGGCAATTTTCGAGAACGTCAACAATTCGCGTTGTCGCGGCTTTTGATGTTTTTATTCATTAAAAAGACGTAAAATGTCAATCAAGATAATTTTCGGTTGGCATTTAAATTATTTGCAAGCATATGTATCTCGAAATGCATGTGTGCATGACTGCTGATGCCATTGAGTGTGCCACATGTGTGCGTGCGTGAGTAGCATGTCTCAACTGAAAGTGCTTGGCCACAACTTCATGCACATTTCAAATGATTTTGACATTTTTTATTGTATGTAATTTCTTTAGTAAAGAAAATAATTCTTTACTCAAGCTTCTTCATGTTACAACAAAATGTCAAGAGTGTAGCCAGCTTCACACAAAAGGAAGAACAGAAGTTGAGATGTTGCCAACTGTCACATGTAATTAAGCAAATATCCAAAGCACATATGTGCTTACTAATGGCACATCCTTTGCCAAGGCTCAACTATAATGCGACCTGTTGCTCTTCTGCCTGCAACGTGGTTGCAAGTTGCTGTTGTGCTGCCCTGAATTGAAATCATGCTTTTTGTGTTAAAAACAATTAAGAATTTCATTAATTTTCGCACATTGGTTCGAGTTTATTTATGCGCTCATTCCCTCATACATTCGTTCATTCACTCAACCAGTCATGCCTTCATTTGTTACTTTTGATTTGCTCTCCTCCTTTTTCCCAAGCCAAAAACCAAAACCAACACGTAAGAAACAACAAATCTGTTGACTTGTCAGCACACAATTTCCAGCTTATTTCGAAACGGTCCTTGCGTGCGTGCCTGCGTGCGTGAGCGTTGTGGCTTCGCTGTGTGCAGAAAGGCTTTTTAATTGAAAAATTTTACATGATTTGCGTCTGTTAAGCGCTTCAAAATGGTTGATTTTCTTTTATTTTTTTTTGGTATTTTTTTGTTGGCTTAATTTATTTATTTACATATTTTTTTATTTATTTACTTTTTTTGTTGTTTTTTGTTTCGCAGTTTTACGCGCACAGAACAAAAGATATAAGCAGCGAACTTGTTCTATGCACATTTAAACGTTGTTGTTCCAACAAGCATTTAAAAATATTTAATGAGTTAACAAGATGCATGAACACACACACACACACATACACATAAACTTTAGCGGCGCAGCTTAGTCGAACTACGAAGCTTTTCAGAACACGTTTTGCACTGCGTTAGATACATAGATAGAAATGTGTTATTAATGATGTTGATGCGTTGCTTTGGAACAAGCCAAATGAATGAGTCGCCTGCGCACAGTGCCGCAGTGCCGCTTGTAATTGCGTTGAACACCCGCTGCTGGCAACGGCCTCAAAAGCTCTCAGCGCTGCATGCAACACATTACACTTTATCGCATTACATGAATGATGATCGTCACAATAATAATGACGACGCCGATGCTGCTCATGATGATGATGACGATGATGACGATGACGATGTCGGCAGCTTGGACAGAAGTCAGTGGGAGTCTTAAGCAAATAGTACATAGATTGACAGATAAGCTTCACTGTCTGCTTGACGACATGGCTTATAAACATTAACCATTTGTTGCATGTTCAGTTTAACGAAACCCGTTTGCAACTCAATCCATCAACATCAGCAATCACCAACATTATCAAATATACACACAAAGATTGTTGTTGCTGTTGTTGCAACGGAAGCTTGAAATTAAAAGGAAGCATCTTCACATAAAATTAACAACATTTTCGCAGTCAACAAAGTAAACAAGCTGATTGACTGACAAAAGCAACAAAACAGTAAATTAAAACCGAAAAACAAACAACAAACTAATAATGGTTATAGTTAGACACACACACACACACACGCACACATTAATTGATGCTTATAAAATGCAAGTTGGCGTTAACAATTTGCCAAATCTGTGGCTGCAACTTTGTTCGGCAATTTGTGCAGCTAAGTGACGCACCGAAATGGATTTATATTGCATTTGAATAAGTAAATTTAACAAGACACCGGGCACGGCACTAATGACAGGTTTCCGTCGCAATGTCTGGCATTAGAAGTCATTTCGCTGTAAGACGTTTCGCTTATGGTTTCAGTTGATTCATGCCTCACCAACTGTCTGTCTGCCTGTCGGTTTTATAGTTGTTTGTTTTAGTGGCACATAATTTTCATTTATATTATTCCTCTTTTTTTTTTTTCATTTCTATAATATCACAGAGCGCCAAGCGTCTTGCTTTTTTGGCGTATGTAAATCATGTCCGCATTGGCCAAAACCGCAAATTAGGCGCACGTACAATGCGCCATGGCAGGCTTTTGATTGCTTGTCCTGTCCCGTCCTGCCTTGGTGGCTGGTAGCTGCCGGTAGCTGTGCGAGCGCTGTTAAACCTTTTCATCCTGCTTGACTGGCCAAAATATATATTTCAATAAATTTTCGGCATTCGTTGCTTATTGTGGCTTCCGTTGTTTTTGTGTTGTTGCTTTTTTTGTTGTTTTGCATTTTTTTTTGGCAGTTTTACTTGTCGGTGTCTGACCTGGCGTTAATAGAGCAAGTGTTGTCTTGCTCACTTTTGGCGTTAAGTATCACACACGCTCGCACAGACGCGCTGAGGGAGCCAAGCAGAGAGTGAAAGAGGCCAACGACAGTCAGACAGTCAGACAGATGGAGAAACTGCAGTCCGTCGTTTATGCGTTGATTATAGTCGCCGACGCGACGCGACTCTACACAACTGGACTCATCGAACGCTGCACTCATTAAAATGCAAAAGAGGCTGAGGCCGAGGCTGAGGCTGAGACCTGTGAGGAGAAGTTGAGAAACAAAATTTAAACAAATAGCATCGCCTTGGCGCGAAATGCGTGTGCGAAAAAACGCACTACATAAATAAATGAATAAGTGCTGTGCTTTCCATTCGCCTTTGTTTGTTTTTCGAAAGTTGTTATCGCTGACACGCCCACCAGCGGTCGTGCAACACGCCTGCCCTGTCTTGGTGTGAGCGTTTTGTTTGCTTTTCATTCAACTTCGCTTATTTTTTTTTTTCCTTTAACAGCAACAATTTATAATCTGCATAAACGACCTATACACACATTAAATTTACTATACAACACTATAAATCATAAAATAACAGTGGCAGCAGTGGCAGCAGCAGCAACAGTTGCCGGAACGCTTTGTGTTGCTGTTGTGACTTTTGCCCAATAGCATTACAACCCAAATGTAATGATAAGTAGTTCGCTGTAATTAAGTGCGAGTTTTTGCAACATTACACAAAATATCATAACTCATTTCATCTTTCATTTTATGTTTTTTAAATGCTCTCGTTGAGCTAAATATTGTCAAATTATAAAATGATTAACAATTGTACAATCAATTATCGAATAAATTATTGAAGCTTTCTCTTTTGACTTTTGTTGTTTTAGCTCTTCAAGTCGTTTAAATGTCTTATAATAGGAGTCAATAACCTTTTATTTCAAAATTTTTTACACAAGTGTCAAAAAATACATGATTTATATAATCCTTTTTTTCTTTCTTTAAACAAAATTTCAGTATTCTTTTGTTGGTATAAAGTTTTCTTGTAGCGCCTGGCAACATAAGCCATGTCATTGTCGATTTTATAAGCAGTTAAAAAAATGTTATTTTCTATTGCATACTTTTAGTTGCATCCAAATAATCATATAACAGAATCTGCTCAAAAACGAAATACAGCGGCTGCCAAAATATTATAACAAACACCTATAAATTATTTTAAAATATTTGTTTACTCGTTTTTTGTTAATGATTTGAAATTAAAATGATTCAAAATAATTGACATATGCACAGAAATTTTAATTTCATGAATAAACCTTCTTTTTTGATTTTTCTTATCGTTCTTTATAGACGTGCGCATGCACGGAACACTTGAATTTATACTGCGCCTAATAGTATGCAATATTTGCAACGTGGCTTCTTTGGCTTTCTTAAAAAACAAAACAAAACAAGTACAAGAAATAAAAATTATATTTTATTAAAAAAAATCAAACAATATACACTTTATACATATGGTACATATATACTAATTTTTTTTTGTTTTTTTTTTTCAATTACAAACATATATGAATAAAAGTTTTCACTGATATGCGCGTGTGTGTGTGCATGTTGAACTCATTGGAAGACATAATGGAATGGGGGAAAATATAATAATATAAAATGCCAATACTGTGGAAAGATTCAAGCATACTCATTACCAAGCAACTCGAACTAACCGAATACCATAACTCATGGAAATTGTGATAAAATTATATTTAAACTAAACTGCGTCATACGAACACACGTCCTCACCACCGACGACCACCGACGACCACCGACGACCACCGATGGCCGCCGTCAAGCGACCGAGCTGTGGCCACTCTAGTGGTGCTGATGCCACCAGCCTGAGTTGCGCGCCGATACATAATTCTTCAGACCCGCCGGTTCCAGTTGATGTTGTTGTCTGTGATGTTGTGTGTGTGTGGGAAAGAGGTGTGGACCGCTCGCCTCATACGACAAACCGTTGTGCTGATTGAAGACAAATGCCTTGGGTACATCGGCCGCAGACACGCTCGAGACGCTCACGCTAGACACACTCTGGCCGACATTGGCTGGCAAATAGCCACGGCTGGGCGATTGCAGATGCACCAAGCCACCGCCGCCGCCCGTTGGCAGCAACTTCGGCTTCTGTGGCAACGCCGGACGATACGGCTTCGTGTAGAGGGTCGGCTGCTGTGGCAGCGACACTGCATTGGACGGGCCATAGACATTATTGCGCAAGTCACAAACAGTATTCTCGACGAGCGTGCTCAACGGCGCCGTGTAAATACGGAAATTCACATCATTATAGTCCAACTCGGAGAGCAAGAAGACTGGCATACGATCAGAGAGCACCCAAACATTCTTGTTCTCATCGATCTTGACGTCAGCGGGAAAGACCAAGCCGACATCGTCGCGATCAACGATGTCAATGAACTGCGGCGTATAAGGCATGGATGAGTGCCAGCAGCCGACCGCATTTTGATCAATCAAATTGAAAAGCTCAAGACCATCATCGCTCATAACGCGTGCCGTTGTATGACCATTTGCGCCACGCTCATCGAGCGCTATGAAGTCATGGTAGCTGTCCTCGACGCGTGTCTCATCGCGCAATATACGCGTTGAGACCGCAAACTGACGATGACTGGCCAAAGGACTGAAGTAGAGCGTGCGGAAGCCATCGGAGCGTATTGGCGACAACGAAATGCCGAAAATGCCCTCCTCGCCCCACTGGAAGTTCAGGCCGGCAATGTTGTAATCGCCGCGCAACGGGTCGGGAAAGAAGAACGAATGTGCCGAGAAGCGCCAAGACTTGTTCTGTTCCCACGAGTACGAAATCAAGCCATAGCCAAGCTCATCCGAGAAATATGCAAAAGCATCGTCGCACGTCTTGCCAATGTCGACGGCAATATTGGCAATGAACGTATTCGGATTGGTGTCCTCCGTGCGCAGCTCATAGCGGCGTATGCGCGTGTTCGTTGTCAGATCGAATACGTTGACGGCATAGGGGCATGGGTTCGTGGTCGTATTGCCGATGCCAACAGTGCCGGTGTCGAGCACCCAGAGGCGGCCGCATTCATCGACCTTAATGCGGTAGGCGGTCGTGATGCTGTTCGCACAGTCGCCCGCCGTGTTGCTGCGCCAGTCGGGGTAGGGTATCAGCTCCGGCGAGCCGGTGACCGTGTGATCCATATTGATGTATGTCAGCGTCGCTGGTATGCCTGCGAAATGCACAAAAGAATCAAATTCAATCAAACTGTTTGTTTACTAAACCGCATGTATGATTGAGCTTATGTTTAATTCATGCTTTACTTACGAAATGTCATTAATTAAATGCATGCGACATGTTGCAAGTTTTCGCTAACGAGTGCTCTGAGTCACTCAACTGCAAAGCTTGTTTGCTATTCTAGTTTTTGACATGCTCGCTCACCTGCCTCTTCCTCTTTTCTTATATACTATTTTTTGTTGTTTTGCTAATTGCTCATTACATTTACTTGTGTAGCTTGCACATTTCCAAACAAAAACGTCTAAGCGTTTGTGTATCTTTTGCAACTTGCAACAACATGGCTTGCAGCTAAAGATATTTTCTTGCAGTCAATTTCCGTTTTGCAAACGTCTTTGCCACTCAGTATGTCGTTAAATGTAACGTTTTGTTTTCTGTTTTCATGCTCTTCACGCAATTAATGGCACTTAAAACTTTATAGTGTAGTTTGTAACGATAAAATTTATAATCAAAATCAAAATTTATTGCTTTTTTGCAATAAGATGCCGGAATTGTCATGTAAAAGTTAGTTCCAGATAAACATTGAGGAAATTATTATAACTTTTCTCAGGAATTAGTTTTTACGATCTTAACTTTTACGAGGCCAAGATCCGTTCAATTATGTCTACATAGAGTACTCATACAACGAATTATATAAGCCACGTTTCTTTGCTAATGAAACTAATTTTTTTAATTTTTTAAAAGGGCGTAGTACCGCCCACATAAGTACATATGCATAGTAATAGATATATTGCATGAAGAGTGCGTTATTTTCGGGGCGGCCGAAGTTGTCTTCGCTCTTGTTTTATCTGTTAGATACATATGTGCGTGAGGCATGCACTATTTCTGCTCCAATTGACAGGCATGCCACTTAGCCTGTATTTTGGCGGTTTACATGCCGGCCTGCCTGCTTGCCTGCCAATCAAAGTCGTCTGTCAATGTTGTTCGCTTGTTGTGTGTCATCGTCATCATTGGCTGTCAGCGCTGGTAAAACTACATTCGGCGTAAGTAAGGTGGCAACCCCGAATTTACAACATGTCTTTTTATCGGCAACATAAATCAGCAGACAGTGTCGACTGTTTCGTGCCTCTTTGCCACTTTGCCACTTTCACACAAATGATTTTTCAATCAAAGCGAAATCTCAAACACCAAATGCAAATTCCAAACCGACATAAACTTGGACATGATTATCAGCCTACCACTTAACGCTCAGCTGGAGCACAACTTCATACAACTTAGCGCGGCGTCATGCAATGCTCCACCAACCTGTACTATCCATGCCACACCATGCGGCACGATCCGCGACAAGTGTGCAATCGTGATGGCAATCGATTTGGCTAACGGTATTAATATCGAATGTCATATACAACATTAGACAGCAATCATATAATTAATTGTTGCTGTAATTTTTTCAATTATTTCTTCATTTACACATCTGTACAGTCGAACGTCAACCATAACGAACTGCCTGCAAAATAATTATGCCTGATTTGGCTCTGCAAACAACATTTATTTGTGGTCCCAACTTTAAACGCATTTTGAGCGCATTCCACTACGAATTGCTTTATTGAGATATTTCTAACTTACGTGAAAGAATGTTGCATGCTCGAATTTTCGAGGGAAACAATTTATGACATGAGAATAGTCGCCTTCTAATCATTTTGCTGGAATTGTTTGTAAGCCAAAGCATCATTTTGAACAACTTGATCTTGATCTATTATTTTGATCATATATTTGATCATCTTTGTATGAGAAGTAATGTTCTATGCAAGAAATTGACTTCTGGAACTCTGGAACGACCAGTCTCCTTCTAATCATTGGGCTGGAATTGCTTGTAAGCCAAAGGCATCAGTTTTACTAGCTTTATCTGCAATTTAAATTTTTTTTATTAAGATAAATGTTCTATTTAAGGAATTGACTTCTGCAACTCTGGAACAAGTTTGTTATAGAGCAGTTTGACTGTATTCGCCCCCACTTGCAGTGTTTTTTTTGTTGTTTTTTTTCTCACTCCATTCATTGCTGCATCCCGTTTGCCGTTCGAATCATTGAATGCGCATGAAGCTCACGCGCAGTCAACCAGTTAAATTATGCATGTTGTTGCATGTCGCATGTTGCACTTTGCACGTTAAGCGAAACCAAAAGTAAATCTCAATGAAGCCAAAATAAATTATGAAAAAAACAGACTACATTTGAAGACTGTCATCTTGTTTGTATTAATATTATTTTATAGCTTTTACATTTTTGCTTTGCAACTACAACAACAAGTCTGCAGTCCGCCAACTCTTGTCTGTCTGTGCGTCTGTCTGTCTGTCTGTTTGTCTGTGCGTCCGATTCGCCATCTAATCGGTACGTCCAACTGTTTACACCTCGTTGGCAGCACTGTTGCTTGGTGCATTCAACCATAACAAATATAAACACTTACGCGCACACACACACACACACATGAATAAATACAGATGTAATTGACTGCGTGGCATACAAACATTGTCAAAGCGTAGCAAATTCATTATGATTAATCGCAACTGTTGCCGTTGCCGTTGCCATTGCCGTTCGACAGTGGCAATATACAAAACATAAATAAGCATAAATAATTTGATTAACATAGACGCGCATGGGGGCGCGTCTTTAAGACATTAAGACAGACACACTATACAGAGTGCACACTATGCTCTTCTGTCAGTGGGCGTTTTGTTTATCAAACAATCATGACACAAGTTGAGTTTTCAGTGAAGTTGTCAATGGCACGCACATCAATTATGAACGTGTTTGCATCCTCCAGTCTACGCGTCCATCCGTCTGTCTGTCTGTCCGATGTCCGCTGTCGGTCTGCCAAAGTGTGTAGGATAAGCGAGTTCAATTGCAGATATTAATATGATGCTAATTTAATTGGACTTACAATCTTCTCTCATTTACCGCGCCTCACCGCACTTTGCCAATGTATCTGCACTGTTTTTTTTTTGCTTCTTGTGCAGTTTTCTAAAGCTATTTTTAACATAAATGAAAACTGTTTTTTTTTTTTGTAATTTTCTAAAAATATATTTTTATCATAAACGAAACGATATTTTATTGCTTTCACAAGCCAACACACAAATTTAATAGCCAAAGATTTCATAAAAAAGCGACAAATTGCTAAGCGTCTTTTGTATCTTTGCATCTTTTGTAAAGGCAACAGGTAAGTGAATGTATGTGTGTCATAGTCTGCATAAATCATTTGCCATTTTAAACTCTTTTGCAATTTGCGAGGCGCGTTGCATGCGTGCATATGTGCACCGATATGCCGGCGGCGCTTGAATGTAGCATGCATCCATAATGAATATGTAACGAAATGCGCTCGAATGAATACATGAAACAAAACTGCCTCGCAAATTAATTTCGTTTGAATGGATTTGGCAACTCGGTGACTTGGCTCAGTTGTCGTCGTTTATGGCCACGAAATGAGTCCGGAACGCGTCGTTCGCAAGCATTTGCAAAATGAATAATGGCATTTGTGCATAAATCGTTGGCGCATTTTATTGCGACATCAGTCGAAAGTAGGTGCCAATTTAAGCATTTAAATACCAAACTAAACTCAATAAATAAAAATGTGAGCAGTGAGTAGTGAGCAAGTAAATGTTTAAACGGACGGACGGACGGACCGAACGACCGATCGTTCGGCCGTTTGATTGAATGACTTTATTAATTGTTTCTTCATTGTCGATCGTGTCTAACTCAACAGCTTCAAACGTAATGCTCATAAATGCCAAAAATGCGATTTGATCACTCAATCACACACAATCAGGTGAAAGGTAAAATGAATAAACTTGTTTTCGATTTTGATTTTGTTTCAACTCTGACATTGATCGGTTGCCATTTTGGTATTTGACATGTCGTTTTTGTCACAAGCGTGAGAAGAAATAAGCTTGCTTGATTGATTGCTTGTTTGACTAATTGATCGATTGATTGATTGATCGCTAGTGTCATTGCATGACAGTTGCGCTTTGGCTTTGTCTTTGGTATAAGATTGGCTAAGAAAATGGCCAAGAAAAAAAACTCAAACAGAAAAGACTTTTCCTTTCATTAAACGCGCACTTTTTGTTGATTTAATTTGGGTTTCCCAAACACACATTTACTGAAAATTGTATTTGCATTTGTGCAAGCAGTAAATATGAGGGCTTTGATTGCAAAAGTATCTGCAGCATGCAACCCAAAACGGCCAAATAGCATAGCGAGCAAGCTGGCAAGACATGTGGACAGACATGTGAGAGCATCAAAGAGGCGTGGTGGCAACTAAGCATGTCAATGCATGATACCGTTAAACAGCACCGAAGATGAAGACATAACACGATAAATTCGCAATGCCTCTATGTGTGACACATGACTCACGCACGCACGAGTGCACGCACGCATGCCTGAGAGCACGCAAGTACACGCAGCGAAATTGCTTTGCCACACCGCACACCCCCCCGCCCGCACGACTGCCCAGCCATTTCTTGCATGTCATTGCGTTTGAACTCAATTGAATTAATCTGTTTTATTCAAAATTAACAAATTTTTTTCAGATATCATATATTTCTTTTTGTTATCTTTCGTTTCGTTTCGTTTTGTTTGTTTTATTCATTTTGTTTACGAAGTTAATTTGCTACACAACTTCAAGTTTCTTTTTAAAACAAAAAAAGATACATTTTTTTTTTGGCTACGCTTTTTTTTCAGCTTCGGTTTCTATGTGACAACGATGAATGTTGACGCATTTGTAATGCTAATTTTTTGAGCAACTTCGACTCGGACTGCGAGTTGGACTGCAACGCGGCTTGGAGTCGCAGTCGTTTGAAAGCCTATTGTTTGTTGAGTGGCTGTCAGTTCGGCTAACTTCTGGACAATTTTTTTATATTTTTATTTATTTTGTTTTGTTGCTGTTGTTGTTGTTGTGTTACATTGTGTTGTGTGTCTGTGTTTCGCTTTGTTGCTCCAGTTGAGTTGGGTCTAGTCTAGACTGGTCTGGTCTGATCCAATCTTATTTGCCCTTCAATGGTGACAGGAGCTTAGCTACTTTGTTTTGTGCACTAAAATATTAGTTGCCTAATTGTTATATTGGGCCGATTGTGCATTGTTGTTGTTGTTGTTGCTACTAAGCAGGCCTTCGCCTTGTTTGTGTGTTATTGGTTTATTTACAATATCAATCAAATGGTTCAAGTAACGCTTCATCAAGTTTTGTTTTGTGTTTTTTGTTGGCTTGTTTTTTTTTTTTTTTTTGGACTTCAAAGCGTATCTGTTTTTCTGATCGCTTTAGTTAAAACGTTACATATCAAAGATGCTTTTAGTATTGAGCATAAGCAGTTTATAATTGTTTTTATGAAGTTGTTGTTGTTGTTGTTGTGGTTGTTGTTGTGCGCTTACTTAGGCCTAATGGAAAAATTGTTTATCAGTTGTCGTCATCGTCGTCGTCGTCGTCAATGAAGCTACTTAGGCTTGATACTTGCATGAGTTGCAATCAACGACACATGAAGTTGCTACGAAAGTGAAAATAAGCTAAACATGTATATTGCATTTAGGCGCATTTAGTGGCATTGCACTGAAAGAAATCTGCATGCATGCCCACTCTTGTTGCCCTGCAGACTCAGCACGCCATGAGTGAAACACTAACATTAACACTTTGCAACAAGTGGCAAGGACTGCGATTTGTTGGCGTTTACATAATCGATTTCACACGCTCACTGAACTGTATTAAGCACGTAAGTAATTTTTTTTGGTATTATGTTAGTCGCTCTAATAATAATTCAGTACGAAACTCATGTCATTCGTTGCCGTTGCCGTTGCTTCACCTTCAGCATTTTGGCGAGCGCAACTTTCGCCGACTTAACGGCGGCCTCGACCACAAGCCGCAACAATAAAGGTGAAAAAAATATATGTTAATTATAACAAATATCTACGATGTTTGTATGCATGGAAATTGTATCTGAGAGAACATGTTTATGTACGCTCATTGCATATTTAAATTAAAGTAACAAGAATTGCCGCCTCAAAGTAGGGGTTTAAGACATTTTGCAATTTAACATGCAAATGCACAAGTCACTCAAATCACTGAGCTGGAAACGCCCACAAAAGACGCAAATCGGCAGACCAACTTTGGCTGAGCTGAGCGATTTGTGTCCGCCTTAGGGACACGTAGACCGTTAAATTAACATATATGTGCTTAAGTATTTGCGAGATGAAAAATGGCAAAAAATACTGGCGAGCATAGCCGACTGTCGTTGCGCATTACATGATAGTCTTAAACGAAATTAACAAAAGTTGGCAATTTTTCACGCCAACCAATTTTGGATTTCAATTATTGAAAAGGCAACAAAAAACAGTATTAAATCGAGTGCTGAATTCGGCATTTAATGCGCATGTGCAACACTTGTTCAATTAATTTACAGTTAAAATCAACAACGGCAAAAAAATCAAAGTACAAACGAAAAAACCAAACTCACAAATGGCAAATAAAGTAATTAGATACAAAATGTTGCAAACGCTGTCAATCACAGCAAAATGGACATGTAATTAACTCAAGTATTAATTTCTGTTTAATACATTTTAATTATGTGCAATCAATTTGCGCGCGTGTGTGTGTGCGTGTGTGTGTGTGTAGTTTGCTTGACTTACCATCACGCCAACGCGGCACTGTGACAAAGAGACGATTCTCGAAGTGTTCGACGCCCACGGGCAGACCATTCTGCGGTATATAATCGCCGCTGGCGAGCGCTTGATCCTTCAGCCGCTGGTTGGGAAAGGCGAAGTCGAGTTGATTCCAGCTATAGCGCTCCTGCAGCTTATAGGCCGCCTGTGCGGTATGCAACGCCAGGCAGAGGCATGCCACAAAGTGCAAGAACGAAGTGCACATGACGACAAAAAAAAAACAAGGAACTAACAAAAAAAAGGGCCGCGCTGCCACCGATTGATTGATTGATTGATGGCTTGATTGATTTGCTCAAAGTCGCTTAATTTTTGTAATATTTTCCGTGATTATTATTACTTTATTTTTGCTTAGCTTGTGAACGGCACAGCTTGCGCGCAGGACAATGAAGTCTTGTAAGTAAAAAAAAAAAAAAAACAACCAAGCTATGAACAAAGCTGTATAAGGTTCGCTCGAATTGACGTCCGCGTCCGTTTACAACAATGACGACGATTGGCCACAATTTGTCGAATCCAACAATTTATATAAACTTTTTCCCATTCGAATTTGTTCGTTGCCGCCGCCGCCACCGACAATAGCGCAGCCGCCGTCACCGTCACCGTCGCCGTTGCAGTCGCCGTCGCAGTCGCTGCGCTATGAACACAGTCCATATGGTTTGCGTGTGCGCGCACGCGTTTCGGCAACGTCATCGGCCGGCCACATGGCTTTCGGCATTCGACCACAGGCGCTTTGACGTCGACGCTGACGTCGCGGTCGCCAACGCTATCACCATCTTCGTGCCATTTGCCAATGACCAAACGGTACCGCAAGTCGACGAGCCGACTGCGCTTGTGCCGACGTCGCGGTCGCGATCGCTGCTAACAACGACATCGATTGCCGAACTTCGACGAATGCGCAAACGAACGAACGAACGCCAACTCGGATCGCTGCCTTCGATTTCGATTCTTTTGCACTTCATTTCATGCCCGACGCGTCGTTTGATGCTTTTGACAAACACTTTAACGCCTATTTTACTTCACTCGGCTTGACTTCGTTCAGTCTGCTACACATTTCTGACCAACTCATTTCCTGGCGATTGGCCACGCGTTAACTTGAAATAATTATAAATTAATTATGTTATTTTTTTTTCAATGTTACTTTCGTTACTTATTTTGTACGACAACAAAAAACATGTATTGTAAAATGGACCAAAAAGCATAAGCCTTTCGCTTAGCATTGATTTTTGTTGTTTGTTTATTTGTGTTTTTTTGTTTTGCTTAAAGTTTTCAAAAATGTTGAATGAACTTCTATTGAAAATAAGAAAACAAAAGAATAACACTGAAATGAGTAATATTGATCTTGTTGTTTGTCCGTCTGACTGTCTGACTGTCTGACTGTCTTACTGAGGTCAACAGCTGCAGCTTCTTTTTGCGTTTTGGACTAGACTTGAACTAAAACAAGACTTGTTGTTGCGTTAAATGCACGCAAAACATTAAACTTGCCTTGAGATACAAAGATACTAGACACATGTGTCGCTCGGTCTAGCTCGGCTTGCTGGTCTTCTGGTCTGCCTGCATACACATACAAACATATATACTACGTATGTGTGTGTGTGTGTGTGTACATGCACCACACCCTGATTGCGCCCTCTTCGAACGCATATCGCATTGAATATCATTGCGAGTCATGTGGGATTGATTTCGCAGCATTTCGTGGCGAACTCATTTCAAGCGAATTCTACGAATTGCATTACATACTTTGCATTACTTGTCATTAAGGTGCACATTAGCCGTTTGAGCGATCGGCAAGCGATCGATCGCATTATGCTGACCCAGTTCGATTTGCCAATTGACGCTGTAAAAGCCTTCGTTTTTCACGTTTCACAATTTGGCTTAGGCCTTATTTGGTCTGTTTCAATTGAACACATTCAATCGGCATTCAGTCTGCCTTCTTTCTAATTATGCGCAGAAATACAAAAACAAAAACAAACAAAAAAAGCCAAAACATTGCGAAAATATCAAAAATTAGTTGCGTTGGCCAAAACATGCTTGTTTTGCTTACCGTTGCAGGTGTTAAATCTTTTCGGCTGTTGTTGAAAAAATAATAATAATAATAACAACCCAAGCGCGCCATTAATCATAAGCTGTGTTGCACATAAACAACATACATATGACTTTATTCTAATCAACTTGAACTTGTTTTTACATAAGCACCGCACTTAAAAACACAGAAAAGGCATGAAAGAATGTCATTTGCAACTTTAGACACAATTTTAATAATATAAATATTCATTATATTACTTAGTATAAGTCGAGATGAAAAAAAGCCTTCAGCTTGGCCAGTCTGTAGGACGTATAGACACACACATGTAGTGTACTATCAAAGTGCGTACATCTTAGAACTTTGAAATCGTTATACATTTTATAGGAAATAAGCTAAAAGGAATCAGGAATCAAAGGTATGGCGAAAGTTCTCAAACCCCCTTTACAAGAAACGAGTAACGAAATACGAACAAAATTTGGTCTTATTGTTCCGAAGTTCAATTCATTCGTGCAGCCAGAAGGACTGAACATCATCGATATAAGTAACCTTCGATGAGTTGAGTTGTAGATTTCAAATTTTCGCTTTGGACAAAACTCATACACCTTAGCCCATAATATACAGGGTATAAAAAAAGTTTATTATTTCAAACGTATAAACGAAGCTAATCCGTTTGATATTTGTTGTCTGTGTATTTGGGAAAAAACAGCGAAAATTGCCGTCATTCAACGCCGTTGGCTGCCAGATTATTTGCAGCCGCGAAGCACGAGCCACGAGCCACAAACATGGCCAATTCAAAGGCCCAGCCGCTGCAGCGGCTTAGTTAGTAATTGAACTCACGAAATGTAATGACTTTAAAGTAATGTGATTTTATATATCACAGCATGATGTTTGCGATATTAGAAAACGTACGGGCATTTATTAACTTAAAAACTATTAAGTTGCAACTTGTTGTTGAGGCTGTTGGTGTTGTTGTTGTTATTGATGGTGCTGTTGCTGTTATTGCTTTGGGCAACATTTTGAGTCGCAAATTTGAGACTTTTCAGTTGAACTAATCGCTAACAACGCTCTGACAGAGATTGTGGCGACACTTTCCTTAAAAATAAATCAACTTAGTAAATAAAAAAAACGAAAACAAGTTATTTTCGGCTTTACTTTCGATACTTTTACACACTCACAAGTGTTATTCGAACTGCAAAAAATAAAAAAACCAAGTAGGACGGTCTAGTCGAGTCTACACGATAGTATAATACCCTGCACATGCGGTAGACATTCATCACCCCAAATATAAGAAATTTCCTTGCTTATTTATTCTTCATTGGTAAGACGGAGCTTAAAGAATATGTAGTAACAATAACAATAATGATAAAGCAGTGCCAATATGAATTTACGTTAATGCAGTGCTCTTATAGTAGATTGTTTAGTAGAGATATTAATTAAGAAAAAAACTACGGAAATGACGGGAAAACGGAAATTGGGACGCCGTTTTGTAGAGCTTTTTATCTTGAATCTACAATCCGATTTTTATGTTTCTATCATATCTGAAGTTTGAGCCACCTTGACCTTTTTAAAAAGTGGGTGGTACGGGTTGGGTGGAAAGAAGCAGGCGTGGCTTAAAGTCCTTCAAGTCTCTAGATATTCGAGTTTCCTAGAACCATTCGTGACAGCAGACGGACGGTTATGAATAGATCGACTTATTTTGTCATATTGATCAAGTAATATTTATTCTTTGTAGGGTCTCACACCCCTCCTTTTTAAACAAACTTAATATATCCCGACACACTGTATGTGCAGGGTATTAAAATATAACAATGTGAATTGATAATGACATTGTTCGCTATCAGTCTTTTATTTGTCTTAGGGCGGTACTTTGGTCAAGAAGCCTAAATTTCTGGCGTTTTTCGCGTAAGACAAAAAGAAACCAGTAAGGGAGCTATTTTCGGCTATGCCGAAACTTATATACTCTTGCAAACGTTTTCACAATTATTCTTATTAGGAAATCCTTTTTTAATTTTCCAATAAGAATCATATACGTAGCCACGCCCATTTTATTATTTGTCTTAAAGAAGGCAATGTAGTCAAACTTCACTACATTTTCCAATCTTGTATCTCGTCTGTTTACAAAGAAAGCCCATTTTAAGTTTTTAGTTGTATGGGCGGTACCACGCCCTTATGTCCGATTTTTATAAAACTTCTGGATTTTAGTCAGGCATTAATAAAAACACGTAATAGCAAAGTTTGGTTTGCTTATATTCAAGAACAAAAAAGTTTTTCTAACAAAAACAGCATTTTTAACCGATCCTTCCTATGGCAGCTATACGCTATAGTAGCCTGATCTTGACCATTTTTGCACGATATCTTTGTTGATGTCAAAAAAGTTTTTGTGCAAAGTATTGAGTCGATAACTCCAAAAACACGGGGTTTTTTAAGCAAAAACATAATTTTTGACCGATACTTCCTATGGCAGCTATATGCTCTAGTAGCCCGATCTTGACCATTTTTGCACGGTATCTTTGTTGATGTTAAAAAACTTTTTGTGCAAAATATTGAGTCGATAACTCCAAAAACACGCGGTTTTTTAAGCAAAAACCTCATTTTTGAACGATCGTTCCTATGGGAGCTATATGCTATAATCATCCGATCAAACTGAATTTTACATACCAAATACCTGCAAAGAGAAGAAAATTTTCTGCGTTTAAATTTTTTTGCTAACTATAAAACTCTGGCCGGAAATCGCATTGAAACAGACAGACAGACAGACGGACAGACGGACATCGTTATTTGAACTCGTCTCGTCGTGCTGATCAAGAATATATATACTTTATATAGTCGGAGATGTCTCCTTCACTGCGTTGCAAACTTCATGACAAAGTTAATATACTCTTTTTGCAAGAGTATAAAAAACATTTTTATAAACCATAATTTAAACTGGAGATATCATGGCAACCAGGCCCATATTCTTGAAGGTCTGGAAAAATAGATTTTTTCAAAATACTAAACCAGAATACGCCCTCAACACAAACTGGTAAAATACAAATACTCAAACTCTTGTCCCATCTATCTAAAGAGCAACAAAGTTCTCATGGACATCGCTTACTTGTATGCATAAGTCTTGCTAACGAAATTTCACTTAGCTTCAGGCACTTGCAAACTGCATAATGAGGTCAATGTACACTTTAGCGAGACTACAGAAAAGATAAGCTGTTGTGTCAAATTTCACTGTCGGCAGGAAAGGAAGTTGCTATCAAAGCAAATGATTTGTAAAAATTAAACCAAAAAAATAAAAATCGATTTCTGTTAACTTTTAAAGCTTCTCTGAAAATAACAGTTATGTTATGTTAATCCGACGTTTCCTGCTTAATTTATAACTTCACTCTGCGCAATCATGTTGCTATCTGTTAAATGTTGAGGAAAAATTAGTTCGGCTAATGGCAGCGACCAATCCTGTTAACTCACGCCTCGTCAGTCACAATAGTCACGCAAGTGATTTCCATTTGGACGTTGTTGTTGTTGTGTTTATCAAATTTAAATAAAATGCTACTTTACACACAATTCAGTGTTAAGTTATGAGGCTTTTAACTGTCACGAACAATTCGCAGATTCATTTACACAATAAAAGAAATTTCGCTAAAATACAATAAGTGTTAATTTGATTTAAACAATTGCAAAATAAATGCACTTGTCCCACAATCATTGATCGATCGATCACATTTTTCTTTGTCTCACTTGAGTAACCTCATTCACAATAGCCAATAACAGCAAAACAAAAGCTAAAAAATGCAAATATTCGCAATAAATAAATAAATAAATATTCAATAACAATAACAATAAGCACAAAGACAAATACAAATACAGATACAGATACAAAATTGTTTTACTTTGATATTTAATTAATTTTGATTAAAGACAAAATGTCAATCGTTGTAAAGTATGCAATAATTCCATGTATTTCATTTTGTTCAATAATTAATCATTTGCTCTTGCGCACAAACAAGTAGAAAAGCAGTTAAACAAACAACGACAACGACAACAACATCAGCCAACAACCAACAACAACAACAACAACACCAATTATAACGTTCAATTAAATAGCCGCAACAATATTGTCGAGGACAGTAATAAGAAGAAACATATCAACCGCACTCTCTTAAATTGTTGTTGTTACTTGTTATTTCGGTGCGGAAAGCGTTGAACTCATTAGTGGAATACCAAATAAATAAAAATGAGTGTACTGTGCTGTGCTCTGGCGAGGTGAGGTGTGTGTTATGTTGTGCTGTGTTATGTTATGTTGCATTGCGCAGTGTTGTGCTTTGCTGTGCTGTGCTATGTTGTGGCATGTATGTTCAGCGGTGTATTGTAGACTGTATTGGATGTTCAATAATAATGATGTGTGCCGTCCCGCGCGGTGCGACGAACGCGCATTACAACTCGTTGATAAGGATAATTAGCGTCTTTCTTGCTCGGTCTAATCGCTCGTGTAAATTTTACTACGGATGTAATCACACAATTTCGTTTTTCGTTTTTTTTTTTGTTTTTTTTTTGGAGTGTCGGCAAGCAAAACACTTGTGGATGCAACATTTTGTCCATCTATGTCAGCTAATTGTGAATTATAAATTGATTTCTATGTAATGCGTTCATTCGCTCGTTTAAATTTGCAATTTTATTTTTGTTGTTGTTTTTCTATTTTTTTTTTATTACAAATGTTGTTTGTGCGATTTCATTTTGGACTTTGTTTGTTCATGTCATTGTGTATATGTGTAAGTATGTGTGTGTGTTGGTGTCGGCACATTGGCAGATTATAAGCAACTACGAATAATTTAGCCAATTATAATTGAAACTAGTTTAAAAAACGACGACATCATTATCAACAACAACAACACAACAACACAACAGCACAACATCAACAACATCAACATCATAACAATAACAACAACTTTGAAAAATATAATGAAACGAATAATTGCAACAGGAGGAATTATGCAATCCAACTTGCAACCAAGTTAAAGCGAACTGAGCCAAGCTAAGCATTTCATATATGATTTCTGTTTCAGTTGTTTCGATTGCTGTTAATGGTTTTTGTTGCTGTTGTTGTTGTTGCTCGTGTGACGCATGGCATTAGCGCATTGATGCACCTTTAAATTGCAAATAAATAAAATGCAATAATTTATTTTCTTTTGCGGAAAAATATGTTTAATTAGGCAATGTGCGCGTCAAGTCAAGTCAAGCCAAGTTAAGTCGCGTTAAGTTGACTCGCATTGAGTTGCATTGCTTTGCGCCGCGTCGCGTTGCATGGCATGGCATGGCATGGCGTCGTGTTGCATTGATTTGTATTGCGGTAAGTCAAGTTACATGTTGGCGGAACTTTTACCTTTTTTAGTGTTGCTGGCGGCGTTTGAACAACGTCATTATTGCAGGCAACTTTTTTTGTCATCCAGTTAGACAAATGCTCCTTCACTACACACACACACACACACACACACACATGCCACACGATACAACAACAACAACCACAATTATAGCAACAATAACAGAAACAGCAATGGCAACAGAAACAGAAACCAGTTGCCAAGAGTCAAGTTCAACGTCAATGTCCGTGACATGTTTCAATTTCTGTTTGTTTGTCTGTTCGTGTTTTTTTGTTTTTCCTTCTTTTTTTGTAACCATAATTGAATATTTTCTTTATTGCGTTTTTTGTCTTTTCCCGCTTTGGATTTTGATTAATGTCAGTAATAGAAAATCTATACAATATTTTCTTTAATTTGCTTATCTGTGTTTTCTGTTGAATTTTCTTTGAGTTTTTCCTGTCAACTGAAAATGCAGCCAAGCCAAATGAAAATGCAAAAATGCAAATATCCAAAAACACGCATGTGTGTGTATTTGTATCTATAATCTAGTATGTATTTATAGCAAATAAAAGAAAAAAAAAAAATGAAAACTACAAAAATGCGGAAAAATGTCGAAATGTGATTGGCGCTGTCATTATGCTAATCAATCATGGCAAATTGAAAGCGTTAATTGTTAATATCGTTGAAAGTTTGAGTGCTCTTTTAGTGATTGATTTGTCTTTAGTCGAGTGTCATTTTGCATCCATTTGCCTTTCGATTAAATAACTTTCATAAATGCTGCCTCTCAGGCAACTGTTGCAAAAGCACTGGAGTTCATTGCAACTTTTTAAAATGCTTTCGATGCTATTATTTTCACATTATTTTCGCATTTGTACGCAACATCGGTATTGTTGTTGTTGATGTTGTCTGTGATATTCGTGCATCTCTCATATTTCCTGGTTTATTTACTCACACCAACGCAATTTCGATTGCCTGCTCACGCTCACACACGCACACACTCACACACACACACACTTAAACATATAAGACAACAACATTGCGTGTCACTTGTTGCCGGATTGCCATTAAATTTGCCTTTGGTAAATTGCATTTTCAACTTTTCTTTTCTGTTAATGTTTTATTGGTCTAATTTTATTTTTCACGACGCTTGAAAATCCAATTTTACACAAAAGCTTTCCACACAGTATTATAATTTTGTCATTAAGTTTGTAACACATTGACGAAGATATCGCCATTATATAGTATAAAACAATATGTCTTTTTAGCAAACGCCAATAAGATCTTAAACTTTGTCCGCTTATCAGCACTAAGTTTAATAATAAGTACATCTTGTGAGTGTCAGAGCACACTGAGTGCGCGTCACAGTGAGTCACAAGCGGCATTTAGTGACTCGTTGTTGCTCTTTGCGATTCTCATCACTAACAACTCGTCACAGCTGGTCACAAATAGCGACGAACCGATTTAATCTTACGATTACATGGCAGAAAATTTTATGCTTATGTCATTTGCTAATTTGACGGTGAATTTATTTATATATTATATAAAAAGAAAAAATATTTTCAAATCACTTCGTGATCGATTTTTAAGGTTGGTTTTCGTTTTTAGTTTCATTTCATGACTTGCTCATGTCTCTTTGAAGATCGGCAAATAAAATAAATGCGTGCGTTAATTTTAATGGTAAAGATAGATGAGCTCAACAGTCTCACTAGCGTTCACAATGATACACATAACATATTTGTGACTGGCGTGAGAATAGGTCGGTTTAATTGAACAGCATTTTCGCCACCCTCGCCACCTACTCGTTTCTGTTTATGGCTGAAATCAATTATCATATAGAGTATGCAAGCTTCAACATGGCTGAACTTTTCTTTTAAACTGTTATTGCTTGATTTACACCTAAAAAACGTACATAAATATTAACAACAAGGATGTTGTCGTCATGCAAGCTTCCTAGATAAACGCAAGATCTGACAACCAGCAAAAAGTTAGCGACAAACGGCAAAAACCCAAACGGCAAGAAACACTTTGCAAATAATAAGCAAACCTTCGTTCGTGGCGGTCAAAAGAGTAGTTTATTTACACAAAGAGTGAGAGAGAGTGTAAGAGGAGGCGAGCAGGCGAATGATCATAATTATTCGTAAACATGTGCAATCCATTTTACAACCTTGGCTTAATTGATTGATTGCTCTGCCACTTGGCAACAAATCGTTGGCAAAATATGCCGCATAAAGATCAAAGTCGTCATGCCATGCCACGCCTCATGACTCACAGCGAACTCCTACGGTAAACGGCATCGATCGTTCGATTTTATTGTTGCTGATTTTTTTTTATCTTTTACGTATCTTTATGTCTATTTTGTACGCATAATTGTATCTGTATTGTCTACCAAAAGTTAATTTATTTTAACTCGTTGGAAAAATGTATTGAAAGCAACAACAAAGGCTTTTCAACTGAAATATTTGGCTTTGTAACTGTAATGAATTGGTTTGGTTGTTGTTTTAACCCATGCAGTTTTTTTTATTGTTGTAACATCTTTTATTTGGGTGCAAAGTTATTGTTTAATTGAGCATAACATATTCTGTATGAATTAAGTTAAAGAACAAAACAAATTAAAAACGAAGAAAATGAGCGCGTTGACTTCCGCAAAGGCGCTTTTTTTAATTGTCGAGGCTGCTCTCGCCCAACAATAACCACAATAACAACAATAAAACAGTAATAAAACGGCCCAAATCAACTGTTAAATGAAGTGCTGTCGGCTGGGCTGACCTTGCCACGGTTACGCTCTGCTTCGAGTGCAAAAGCATAAAGCAAAGCAGCAAATAAAACAGAAATTAAATGAAAACAAAAAATATATATATGAGTCAATCACAAATAACTGCAAATCAAACACAAATTGAAAAGTCATAACCAACGTTAAGCAAAAAATCAAGTGCACCAACAAAAAACGCAAGTCGACAATGAATTTAAAAAAAAGCAACATTTTTTTAAATACATGAACAAAATGAAACAAGTAGAAGAGCAAAAAACAATTGGCCAAAATAACAAAAACAAATTTATATAAAACACTTTGAATCACAAAAGTAAAAGTGGCAAATACAATAATTTTTTGCGTATTTCTTTTTTTTTTTGGTTCTTTTTTTTCTTAATTGAACTTGGATATACTTATGTAAGTATATTTTTATCTCTTTTTCACTGGCATTAAAGTTCAATTCAACAAAACTCATTAATTATGTTTATGATTTTTTTTTTTCGCACAGTTTGAAACTTGACTTGTTTATTTTTATGTACGTACATATGTAAGTATGTACTTATGTATGTGTGTATCTAATATATACCAAGTCTCAGCACTTAAGTGCCTTTTTAAAATATTTAGATTGCAAAATTTTTTATGGTATCATTAAACGACAAAGAATTTGCAAAGTGAATAGTTGACATTTCCATAGGCAATATTTCCGTCTTGCGTTTCGTTGGTACTTCTTGTACCTTATGCAAGATAGAAATATTAGTTTTAATACAAAGTAAAATGTGTATCAAACGCACAGAGGGAGAAGCGAAACCTAAAACATTACATATCTCCCAAATCAGCTGAGTTAGAACAGTGAAAATTGCGAATAGTCGTGCTTTGTTGAAGCTACAGGGTATTCCAAAGTCTAGCATTTCCGACTGCAGCCTCATTACTTGTTTTAATTAGATTGACGGCTTTGACAAAAACCAAAACAAACATGTTAACCCTTATATGAGTAACAAAATAACGTGTCACACAATAGATGACATGAAATTCTCAACGAAATGTTAAATTAAATAAATTGAAACACCGAATCCCTGCAATATAATCTAAACTCCAGTAATCTTTAATAATTTAATCAAGTTAAGATGGATAAATTCAAGTTTAATAGGTGGCAAATGAAGTTGGCAAATCATTTTGTAAAACCTTTTGGCGACTTCTCCGTATTGGTTCTTTAGTTAGGAATATGGGAAATATATTTGAATGGGATCGCAGTCTGTTAACTGTATCTGCAACTGTGAAAGTTTATTTCCTCCAAAGCACAAGTGAGCATAGGTAATCATCCTGAGGGTCTCATTTTTAAAGACCATCACTTTTTTGCGGCTTAACTTTAGTTTGTTTGCATATTTCTTAGTTGTTAACTTGTTTCTCATACCTAATTTGGTTTTTTCGCAGAGGAAATTTTCCGCAATTAAGAACCAATAAAACTTCAAAGTTTTTGGATCAAACGCGACTTTGCTTAGTGTGAGACATTTATTAGTTATCCTATTCAGGCAGAAATTGAGCAAACTTGTTTGTTAAAAGTGTTGCTTTGACGAGTCAAGTTGTCTTAACCACAACACTTACTTAATGTGCGTTCGGTCGGCTTGTGCCTTAGGTGACCCTTTCACTCACATTTGGGTTAATTGCCGCTCAACTGCAGGTGTACACATTAATATTTTGCTCTTGACAACAGAGAAGTCGGCGACCAAGAGTGAGGGGGTTTGGATAAACTATGCAACTTTCCACAGACACAAACGCACAAAGCGCACGTACACAAAGCAGACAGATTAAATTGCTTTTTACAAATAGTCACACTTATTGGTCAGTCTTGGCCAATGGCCATTAAGCGCAATCAGCCAAAGACGCTTCGGCTTGATTTTTCTATTTATCGTCTAATGTCACTTTATTGCGCTAATATCATATTGACTCGATCTCAGTTAATTTTCATTTTATTTGTATTGATTTGTGTTTTTAGTTCCTCTTTCAAGTGTTGCCATTGCCGTCGCCGCCGCTGCCAATCGTGCTGTGCGCAAGCCATCATGCCACCGTGAATTGACACATGAACATGAATAAATGAACAGGTGCGCAAATAACGCGGAAAGCAACGACCAACGACCAACGACTGACGTACGACGAACGACGAGCGACGAACGACGAACGTTGAAAATGTGCGTCAGCAAGACTGCTTGTGAAATGCCCATAATGAGCGTGAAAATTAATTGCTTTGCAGTTTTTTGACATTGGCGTCAAGCGATAAGGATTTGTTTTAGTTTGAAGTCGTTGTCGTTTAACAACATTTTTGCCTTTGAAGTAAAAGTTGAGCTAGAAATAAAAGAAAAAAGCCAGACCCACAAATAAAAAAAACCCATTGAAAACACCAAGAATTTTGTTGTACATATTTTTTTTTTATTTTTCTTAGTTTTGTTTTTTTTTATTTTTAATTCTAATTTTATTCGAAATAAAATTACGCATTTGTATTTTCGTTTATTTTTTCATCTTTAAATATATGTATGCATATGTATCTATTTATTTTTTATATATATTCATTTACATATACATTTATGTATATTAATTTATACATATACATATATATGTAAATACATACATATACATTCTGTTTTTGTGATTTCAAGTTTGCTCATCGATTGAATGACTTATGCATTTCTATGTATGTGTGTGTTTTTTGTTTAGTTGTTTGAATGATTGTGACGATAAAAATGTCGAATTTGTGTTAAATATGCATTTTGCGTTTAATTTCAACATTTAGATACTTTTTTGTATGCACAAATTTCAAATACAGACATCTTTGAATGTTTGTATTGATGGCAATAAAACTTTATTTTTAATGGCAAATCTACATGTATATATATATTTATATATATACATGTGTGTGTGTAGGTGTGTATATGTCTGTATGCATGTAAATGACATTTTTTTATATAAATGACAATGATGATTTAAAAATTGCTTGCAGTTTCTATATAGGGGACAAAAATTACGGTGTTGCATTATGTTTTTTTTTTGGTATTTTATTTTTATTTGTTGTAGTTGCTTTTATGTCTCACATATTGAATATACTTTCCTTCTTTTGTTTTTCATAAATAGAATGTAATCATATATGTATATATATGTATGTATATATTTCTTGTTATACTCTTGCAAAAAGAGTACATTAACTGTGTTATGAAGTTTGCAACGCATAGAAGGAGACATCTCCGACTATATAAAGTATATATATATACTTGATCAGCACGACGACGCGAGTTGTTATAGCCATGTCGACCGGTCCGTCGGTCTGTCTGAAAAATTCAAACGCAGAAATCATCTTGATCGGACCACAATAGCATATAACTCCCATAGGAATGATCGGTCAAAAATGAGGTTTAACTTGAAAAATGGTGTGTCTTTGGAGACAAAAACAAATATAGTGTGCAAGAATGGTCAAGACAGGGCGACTTTAGCATATAGCTCCCATAGGAAATATTGGTGAAAAATATAGTTTTTGATAGACAATGTTTTTATTCTTGAATATTAACACACAATACTAAGCAATGACGTGTTTTTTTAATACTTGTCTGCATTCCAAAGGAAAACTTCGAAATGTGATTTCTGTGTAAGCTGACAAGATAGAAGATCGCAAAATGAAAATATTACAAAAAATGAAGTATGACTACATGGCTTTCTTGGAGACCAATTGAAAATGGGCATGACTTCACCCGTAAATCATCAAAAACGCTTATGAGTCTTATTGAAAAACGATAAAAGCAATTTTCCAATAAGAATAATTGGGAAAACGTTTGCAAGAGTATAGAAGTTTCGGTAAAGCCGAAAATAGCTCCCTTTCTGTTTTGTTGAAAGCTTTTGCATTGCTGTCTTACTTGTTGTTGTTGTGTACTGCACTTTTCTTTTCGGTTTCAAACAAAATGCTGTTTCTTTGACTCCTTTCATACATACGTATGTGTATCTCTCAAATTTTAGTTTATTTATTATTATTTTTTTTTACTATTCTGTTTGTTGTTTCGATTTATTTCCTATTTTGTCATTTTTATTTTTCATTTCTTTTGGAGCAACATATTAATTCATTGTTTTGTGTTTATTACTTGTACATACATAATTTGTTTTTTTTTTCTTTTGTTTTTTTAGGCATTTTTATGCTTGCTTGCATTTGCAATTAAATCTCTTTTATAGTTGTACAACAAAGATGAAAATGTTATATGTAAATTATGTACTTTTCTCTGTAATATTTATAAACAAAACTGCATCTCGAATTATTATTAAAAAAAAAATATATGATATATAATATATATTATATATAAACTATATGCTACAATCAAGTTGTTCTTGTTTTTTTGTTATTTTGTTTTCCTTTTTTATATGTTTGGTTTTTTGCTTTACAAAAAGCAAAAATTATTCATCGTTGTTTTTGGTATTTTTTTTATTAAGAAAGACTCTTTCACCATTGCTCATTAAATTTTTTTGTTATTTAGTTATTATATTGTTGGGGTAATTTAATGTCGAAGTTTACCCAGCAATGACATGAAATATTTTCTATTGCATACTTTTAGGCTTGCTGTTGGCTTGCCATGCATTTTTAAGCATTATTTTGTGTACGAACACTTCGATGTCGATTCATTTAATAAACCAAAAAATCCATTACTTCAAATTTAATTATTTTATTTTAGTGTTGTTGTTGTTTGCTTGTGTGTTATTTGATTGCAAAATTCTGCTCAGTTGCTGCCTAAGTTCAAGTTTTGTGTGTAAATCTGAAAATACCTGGGGTCTGAGTGTGAACTAACATGTGACATGTTCGACAACTACATATATATACGTATGTATGTTTACAACTTATAAGACTGCGCTAAGTTCACGCTTATCTTTATTCGCTTATTGATGTTCTTATATCAACGAAAATGTTTTTTTTTTGTCTCAGTATTTATATCTGTAAATATTAGTGTTGTAAGCTTTTGTTTAATCATTTCTTTTTGTTAATATGTATATATATTTAATTTTGTTGATTTGTTTATAATTGTTGAGCAGTACCTGCAAAATTTCGGCAGTGTATATAAAAAAGATAGAAAAAATGCTATTCAAAAATTCTACACAGTGTGTTAGCTCACTTTCAATACTCGTTCGAGAAGCTAACACACAGAAAAAAAATGTTTGTGTATGCGATACACATATACATATATATATGTATATACTTTGTTTAAGTCTGCTTTGTTTACAACGCCTCGGTGTCTGAACTTTGTTCGTGTTTGTCTTCAAATTTTTGTATTTTATAAAGCCAAAGTTTATGCCCCACACAAAAAAACAAATCTTCACCTGATGATCTCTATTCTGTGCTCAGTTTATCTCAGAAGCTGCAAAACAGTAACAATATCAATTTATAAGCCAACTACCAAGCAGTTTTAAGCCTCGGCAAAGGCGCACTCCAAAAGTCAAGCCCAATCGTATGGAGTGAAAGCTTGCATAACCAGACAAAAAACCTGGACGATGGGAGTCGGGTTATGGGAGCGTCCCAGACGATAAGCCTGCCTACTTTTGGCAGCGACAACTCTTGGTGAATGTTTCAATACTTTTACCTCTTCTTATCAAATCCAATTCAGTCAACCAATTGTATTGCATTTTATTTATTAATTTTACGTCTTCAAGAATGAAGCCCACTCTTTACTTCCCGTTTACTACACTGGTCACATAAATGTCTGCTTTTCATAAAATTCATCAATTAAAAAAAGTTATTTACTCGGCCGCCTTCTATCCCTCCTCTTTCTCTCGGCTAACGCAGCAATTGTGCAGGGCATCTTACAGTCGTACAATGCCGACTCTACATATTCATGTTCGTATATTGATTCCGTTTTTTGTCAGTGTTCTTTGTTTTTGGTCTTTGGCAACATTTGAAGATTTCAAACTGGCTTTGCATTTAATTATTATAAATGTTATTAAAATGTTCTTTGTATTTTCAATTTTATTCATAAATTTATTTATTTTTCTTGTGTATCTCTTGGTTTTTCGTTTTTGTTTTTATAATATTTTCTGTTGCAAAAAAGAAGACGAATTTTGTTGTTGTTGTTATGTAAAAGTTGTAATACTTTGAATTTGGTGGGTTAGTATACATACATTTATAGCTATCGATATATATCTTGTTTTATTTTTTGTTTTTTTTTTTTGCTTTTATATATACTTGTTTATATATAATATATTTATATTTGTTTAACTCACAAAGAGCTTAAATTGTTCTTGCGACGTACATTTTCCGACATTTTGTTTTTGTTTTTTTTTTTGCCATTTCTTAAATGCGTTTCATTGTTCAAAATTGTTTTTGGATGAATTTGTATTTTATTTTCTCGCCTTTTTTAATTTTATTTGATTGGTATTTTTATTTATTTATTTATTTTTTTTTTTTTCATTTTTAACATCACTACTAATAATCAAAATGGACATTTATAAATATTTTAATATTAAAAATGTATATTTTTTTTCTTGATTTTATTTTTTGTGAATAATTCATAGACAGAATTTTAAATTGATTTGATTTTATTTGAATTATGTATTATATTTTAAAAATATTTTATTTTTATAATCTGTTTTTTTTTGTTAAAAAAAAAATTTTAATGAACAAAATTTATAATTGTAAACGTATGAAAAAAAAAAATGTCAATTCATCACAGTTTGTTGTTGTTGTGTGGTTTTTACTTGATTTTATGTTGTCGTCGGTTTTTGTATTTTGTTTTGTTTTTTTTTAAATATTTTCTTTGTGATGTTTTCAATTTTTTAAATTAAATTTTATAATTGTACAGTATTTTTTTGTTTTATTTACTTTTTACTTAACATTATGAAAAAACATCTTTTCTTTATGTAGTGTATTTGTTATATATATAATATTACACGCACTTTGTTGTTTATTTGACAAAAAATTGTTTTTATTTTTTTTTTTATTTATAGTTCAATATTTTAATCTTGAACTATATAACTAGAAACTCACATGTATTATCATTTTGACTTGGGTACACACGATTTAAAACAGACAGATAAACATGAATTCGATTGATCTACAAGTGGAAATTGTTCGCTCTTTTTAGGGCGTGACTGTGGCAAACGTTGAGTTCGGCACGTACAGTGACGCATTCAAATATTAGCACCAAATTGGCACTTGCAATGAAACAGCATTGCATGCTTTAAGGTGCATGTTTAAGACTTGAAGGTATATGTACTTGCTAGTGGACATTTCACGAGATAATTACATACTTTCAGGCCGCCCAGTTGCCATCAAATTCTGGCTTGTTTCACATGGGGATCTCAGAAGTTTTTCTCTCAACTCATTTAGTTGTTTGTATAATATGAAGTTGGTCTGTTCACAAAAGCAGTACAGCACGCACCCACCACCATGTTATGATCGATCATTGTTTGTTTTTAATTGTAATAAAATATATTTAACGCAGACAAGTAACAAACGCAGTTTTGTACTGCCGAGTATTCAAAATCAAAACAATTTCCTTGCGAAATTCGTAATTTTTGTGATCATGATGATTTATCACTAAGAACATTGAAATTTTCAATAATGAAATTTAAAGAAAAAACAAAACCTGCTATATATTTTTCATAGTATAACAGTTTTGTTGAATTGAAATTTATCTGAAATTATAACAGTTTTCATGGCTCAAACAAGTATGAAACGCTTTACAAAAGTCGTATGTATCGATGATAGTTCATGCATACTTGAGACAAATCGAATTTCGAGATGCGATCGTTTCGGGGTGCGTGTTTCTGCCCACAATAGTTTTTTTATGAATTGTTTCTGTTTTTGTTTTTGTTTGCTGCGCAGTACCATTTTTTTTAACATGCCATGCTTGAATGCGCTCATGTGTCTTATAGTTACATTTTTTGTATTTAAAATTGATATTCCATTACAAAAAACAAGTAATGTTTGGAAAGATATTTAACTTGTCTTTATAAATGATTTTTTACTTCATATTTATATGCTTAAAAACCTAATCGCTTTTGCCTTTTTACTTTAAATTTTTGCCTTTGTATTTTCTTTTATTTCTTATTCTTTTTTTTTTTTGTAAAACATTCGCATTTGGTTTAAAAACAAACAACATTTCTTCTTAAATTTCGTTTTGCAGTTTTAATAATAATATTTATTTGTTTGTATTTTTTTTTAAATTATTGTTTATTTTTTTTAATTTTTTAGCTTTTATTACACAATTTTCGTTTTTGTTTTTCCATGGCAAACAAATTAACAAAGTTTAAAAAAAAAGTATATATATAATAAATATTTTGTTAATAGGTTTAAAGTATTTTATAAAAAATAAACAAAGAAACAAAAAAAAAATATTGAACACAGTTTTCGCTTTAAAAAAAAATGAGTGCGAAAATAAAATCAATTCTTTTTAAGTACTAAAATAATTTTGAGTGTCTTTCTTTTATATCTTTACTCTTTGTTCAATACTTATTAAATGTACAAACACTTAATTATTCTCTTTAAGGTTTTATACCATGTGTGTATGTGTATGTGTATTTTTAAATGTATTGATTGTTGTTTTATTATTTTAAAATGGTCTTTTATAAATTATGACTTAGTTAATAAATTAGTTAATGTATGAAAAAATGTTTTCATTTTTGCATTCACATTTGGAAAAGCTTATTTATTTAACATAAAAAAAAAATACAACAAAAAAACTACAGGTAAAATAATTAAAGAAAAAAAGGTAACAAAACATGAACTTAAAACTTAAAATTGAATTTTATTATGAAATTTTTTTATTTATTTTATTCTGTTTCTGCTTTTCACTGTAATCATTCAACATTGCATCTCATTATACTTTTGTTTAATACATTGTTAAATTTTATTTTATATAATTATATACTTTAATACCAACGCAGAATTACGCACCCCTCTGCCTTCTCAAACACTCATGTCACGTCTTCTTAAGTGGTCCTTTACTTTTGTTTTCTGCTTTGATAGCTTTTGGTTTTGTATTAAACATTTCTTATTTTCTTTTTGCGATTTTTTTTTTTTTTAATATGATTTAATTAATTAATTTTTGGTTAATTTCTTTGCTTATTTGTTATTTCATGCTGTTTCTTTATTTTCATTTTCATCTTCATCGTTTTCGTCATTTGTTTCTTTACTTAATTTCACTACGAATATGAATAACTAAAAAAAATCTTATCTGCTTTTGCTTCTTTCGCTATTTTGGTGCATTTCGAGTTTTTAATTAAATCCATTCTTTTGTTTAAATTTTTTTGTTTTTCACGCGCCTACGCCAGCATACGGCAACACTTTTCCACAAGTGTTTGTGTCTGTGTGTGTGTATAAGTGTTTCAGCGAGGGGGGCTTGTCAATGTTGTCGCCTTCTCTCTATCTCTCCCTCTCTCTCGCTACATTATTCTGTTGCCGTCGTATACAAGATTTTTTTTGCTGCGCTTCGTAACGCTGACGCTTTGTATGTGTTGCTCTAAACGCTGACAAAGACAATTTACTCCAAGCGTGCCTTATAGGTCGTCTTCCAGATCTCGGCGAGTGTGACGGCACTATGAAAGCGATGGAAGATGCAAAGAGGGAGTGTGACGCGTTGTATGATGGACCAAGGAACAAAGCCATAGAACTCCAGTTGAACCTAAAAGTCAAAAGAGTAATAAAAAACAAAAACAAAATAAAAATACGGAAATATTATTAAAATCGTTAATTTCATAGATATTTATGAATATACAAATACGCTCACAGACATGCTTCAAAACAAAGAATACAAGTCATGCATAAAATAACATCATTCATTAATATACATAAACATTTATGTATGTATTTATGAAAGTAATATGGAATGTATAATATTTGAACAATGAATAAGTAAAGGTATGAACAAACAAACAAACGAACAAACGATTAAAAACAGTGAAACATTGTATGGACGAACGAACGATCGAACGAACGACTTGAATCATACATACATAACTTGCTCTCGCTTACGTACATATCTACTTACAGGATTGGCGAATACTTTTTGAGCTTCGAATGTGTAAATGGCAAACATGGCAACATTGCAAATGAGCAGGAATGTCACAATCTGACGGCCAGGCTTGCTGCGATCATGCTCTGGCAAATGAACGCGACGACGCGAAACATCAGCGATGAAGAGCAATTGTAAAATGACCTGGAACACGGCAACACCGCCAGTGGTCGTCACCAACAGATCTGGTTCACTTTCCAGCGCTTTGACACTGCCAGCAATGATACTGAATACAGAGTAAGTAAATAGACCAAATGCCGAGATGCGTAGAAGAATGTCATTGAGATTGGATTGTTCCTCGCAGCGGAATTTCAGATTCTTTACTCTGTACAATCGAACACATTACGCAGATCGAGAAGGAGAAAGAGAATTAGTGAAGTGCAGAGTATAAAAATGAGAGATCAATATAAACTTCTATATGTTTTTGCTACTTTTGAACTCACCTTATAAATCCAATAATAATTGCGAGTATAGCGAAAGCCATGAGTATGCAATGACTGGCATCAGCCAGATAAATGGCCAACAGCGAGAACTGCTGATGACGCACCAAGACGAAGAAGAGTATCAGACAAATGAGCGCACCAACCAGCAACAACAGACCGAAGAACAAGCCCTTCGACGAGCCCACACAATCGACACGGCCCGAACGTGCCTGCTGTGCCATTGCGACTGCGCGCCGCGATAGCATCACCTCCAAACGATGCTCGAGATCCTCATCGTTGAGACGGCCCGGATAGCGACCAATGTGCTTCCACATTACATACAATACTACGGCACCGATCAATGAATATTCAATAATGAACGGATACAAATACGGTGCTGAATCGTAAACAATTGTGCCCATGATGTCAATGCGACCGCAAGCGGTCGAGTTAAGGGTGCCAATGTTCGAGGAGAGCGCTGCCGGATAAATATTGTCCAAACTTTCGATATTTTCGAAGGCAATCATGCCAGTAGACTCATCATGTGAGATGCCCGAATGTGTCTGGAAGCTATTCTCTATGCCAGGTCCAAAAAGATTATTCATAATGTTGACGGTGCTCTCAGTGGTAGTGGTGGGTGTGGAGCTGCTGACACCAGTGCTTGGTGTTGATGATACCAAATTGTTGAAGAACGAAGCCAGGCCAAAGCCCTCAGCTGGAGCCTCACCATTCTGAGCGGAAGCGGTGGCAGCATTAGTTGTTGGACCATCATGATCAGCGCCATGAAAGCCTGACTGTAGTGGAATCGACGAGGACGCAGTGGATAAAAGCCGTTGGAAGCTATTGTAGGGTAGTTCGGTGGTTATACCGCTTGAAGTTGCCGGTCCAGTTGCGGATGCAGCGGCGGCAGCCGCATTGCTCAGTAGATTCGAGCCGGGTTGGCCGTTGGTGGTCAGAGTGGTCGAGGCAGCGGAGGGTGTGGTCCCGGCTGTGGTGCTGCTGGTGCTGGTCGTGGCCGCTGTTGTGCTCGTGATAAACTTCTTCAACTTGCGTGCCATAGTAGTGCTATGCCATTGATAGTTGGGTGTTGTAAACGGTGCACGTGTTGTTGTGGTCGTGGTTGTTGTTGTGCTTGTCGTATCCGACGAACCGCCCATACCAAAACTCTTTGAAATGCCATCGACCGTATTACGTACCAGATTCGAGAGTACATTGTTGCTCTTGTAAGCGTTCTTTGGCAATAGATCCTCACCATCGAGTACCTCAAATTCTTCATTGGGCCCGGCATGTGTACGTAACACAGTGCCGGCATGTCGCAATGTATGCTGTCGGATCGACTGCGAAATCGATGAGGCCTCAGGATCGGCTTCACGCTTTTGATGGTAAATGGTGATCTCGAGCAGTGATTCCTTGACAAGTGTACGTATCCAGACGCATATGTTGGTGGCCACCACATGCATGAGGCCGAAGCGTGCGATTACTTTGAAGCGGTGTATATTAAGCTGTAGCACAAAAAAACGGGATAAAAGAACAGGCCAAAACAAAAGGTAAGAGGGAGAGAGAGAGATAGAGAGATATATATAAATGCGCATGAGTAATTACTAAAGATCAGTAATGGACGACCGCGGCTATATCATTGAACTGTATATTAGACTGTGTGCGTGTATCAAGTATGATTTTAATTACATAATCATTTTTATTTAGTATACCATATATATAGGTAAGTAGGTGATAGGTAGGTAAAGCGTTCGATATTAGTAAGTGGTTTTGCGATTTTCGTTTTTGTTTTTTTTTTTTCGTATATACAAAAATTAATACTCATACATAGGTTAGAGTTGAAATTAGTTGTAGTAAGTTGTACAAAGTAGTAGTAAATTAGTTTGTATATCGTACCTGAAACGGTGGCCTAGTCTGCATGGCGAGTGGGGGAGTAGGATGTATGTACACAAAATTGTTTTTAGTTAAAAACTACTTGCAAAATTTCGAAATTTGTTGAAGTTGAAGTGATTCTTAATGAATGATTATATGAGTGATTAATTGAATGAATGAATGAATGTATGATTTGTTAGAATGATTGTTTGATTGTGTTTGTCTGTTTGAATTGTACTGTATTATGAATTGGGTGTGTTAATATGTGCATTTGACTGTGCTCAAATTTGTTGTTAACCGCCCACAAGAAGTGTCCCAAGTGCGTCAAACAAGTGACTGTCTGTGTTCGACTGTGTGCAGCAAATGTGTTTGTTTGTTAAGTCAGTGAAGCATTAAAGCGTGACAACGTGATTGATATGACAATGTGATAATGATATGCTATTTTGCCAATTAGCAGTTTGCCAATCGAAAGCGTCAAGCAAAAATTCGAAACTAACTAAAGACTCAAATTGTATGACTCACAAATTAGTTATTGATTGATCGACTGATTGATTGTTTGATTGCCTGGCTGATTGATTGACTAACTGACCTGTCTGAATTTTTGACTGTCCGCTTGTTTAATTAACTTAATGGCTGACTGACCGACCGACCGACCGACCGACCGACTGACTGAGTGAGTGCGTGATTGACACTTTATAAGATTGTATGATTGTTTAATTGATTGACTTACTAATTGTCCATCATGTCTAAGTTTGAATGAGTCCAAATTGACTTAAATTTAAATAAACTATCACTAACCTCAACACATTGACGAGCAACAGAGACAGATTTATAATCGACAGAGATAGATATAGAGAGATATATAGATACATAGATAGAGCGAGACAGAGGAGTGTCTTGTCATTGTGATTAAGTATCGTAATATATGTGTATGTATATGTATATTATTCAAACATGTATGTAAATCCGTATGTATAATTACACACAAATTTTATATAACATTAAGTTAGACAGTTAATTGTTAAAGTATAAGAAACACTTGAATGATTAACTTATAGAACTTTTTGGAAAGAACTTAACAAAGAAAAATAGACTTATAGAGGAGATAGATAGAGAACGGGAAAGATTGGACAATGAACAGCAGAAAAATGTATTACTTACACGAGCGTTCATAAAGATGAAATACATCTGCATAAAAGTAAAGATCATCTGAAGCAACGGGTTGACGCCGATTAAGATATGATGGCATGGCGAATCAAAAGGTATCTCAAAGAAGGAGCCAAACTCGAGACCAATATATATCATGGCGCCCAAACCGAAGGCTGCGAACGTGTATAAGAGTGCAATTAATGTTGTTACTTGTGTTACTTGTGCATAGTATAAAAATGTTGCACTCATTTACCAATTGCGCCGACACGCAAGAAGAAGCTGCCATGTGTGGGATCGCTGTGTGTAGTCTTGCGCTTACGTACATTCTTCGGAGTGACTGCCACCTCGGCATCGGCTTGAGTATCCTGTTATATAAAAGAAAGTCAGATAGAGAGAGGTGGAGAGAGAGACAAAGGTGGTTGCATTATTAAGTTTACGTAAAAGTGCTGCACTAATTAAAATGACCTTCAACGTTGCTACCAATTAACATGAAATTGTTAATGAAAGCGCGTTCATGTTACAATTCTGTTTATTTCTTTTTTTTTTGTATTTTTCTTATTCTTCTTTTTAGCGACCTGTGCGCAAACTATGAGTGTTGTACAGCACTTAATTATTTCTCATTACAAGCCGACAAACTTTCAGCCATTAAAGTAAGCACAGTCGATAATTGTTTAAAGCAAATTTTGCACGTGCCATAACTTACCTGATATGCACTTTGTTTAGCCGCTTTGCCAGAATCCTTGGAGCCTTTCGCATCCTTCGAATCGGCGGGATCCTGTTCCTTTTTCGATTTCTTGGATTTCTTCTCTTTCGGTTGTGGTTTCTGCTTGCTGTTGCCATTGCTAGTGCCGCCATTGCAGCATGAGCTCTCTAAGCGTTGCCAAAATAATCATGCATGCTAATCAAATGAAAATGTTGACTGTATAAGAACACTTACCCTGCAGCAAGAAACAGAAGACATACAGTAGGAAGAGTATGCTCGTGCCGTACAAATACGTAAAGAATGTTTCATAGTAGAGGACTGGCAGCCGGTGTGTTGTCACATCGCTGATAACATACGCAATGCAGACAACAATCAAAAGTATGGCATACACCAAACTAGTCACAATGAACAGTGATGTCCTGTTGTATGCAAACGTCGTACAATCGCGTGCAAACACAATCAGTGATGCAAGTGGAATAGAAGAAGGCCAAGCAATATTAGTATAAGTATAATTATAGAGTGCATTATGCGAACATTATGCCAATTATATTCAAAGACTAAATACACTTTTTATATGCGCCCACACACAAAAAGAAGAACAAAATGAAAGTAAATAAACTGCAACCCAAAAGCGTCACAAAAAATGTGCAACGAATCAATCAAGCTCATCAACGAGCATTTTGCTAGACAGTCCAACTGACAGTCAGTCAGTCAGATTGACGGACGGACAAACGGACAGACAACGAATCGATATGCCATGCCGACATGCATACATGCCAAGTGACTGCCCTACTTTGGGGCAGCGGGAGGTGCGTGGTTGGCACACTGTCTGTCTGCTTGTCTGTCTGTCTATCTCACTTGCCATCTGACAAGCGCTGCTGATGAGTCTCAATGGTGGCAATTTTCTTTGAATTCAGTGTTCAGCGTGTAATTAAAATTAGAATTCAAAAGCCATGTGTATGTATGCATGTATGTGTGAATGTGTGTGACTGTATGTGTTTTGTGCCATTGCTGAAACATGCACTCTATGTGCATATAGATTTGTATACTCGCTATTCATGTGTGTGTGCGCGTGTGTGTGTGTGTGTGTGTGTGAAACGTGAGTCGTCTAATTGCTTAAATATGTCAACTCAAGCTCAGTTGTGGCTTAACTTCATCAGCGTCATGAGCAGCATCGTCATTATCGACATCCATCAACGCCATTATCGTCATCATCGTCATCGTAAACGTCATTATTGTCACAATGTGCATAGTTACATGCCACACACACACACACAAACAGACAACACTACAAATATTTATCTATGCATTTAGTACAACTTGGTGCACTTGTGTGGGTGTGTGCTCCTATTTATGTATCTGTGTGATTTTGTGTATTTAAAATTGTGTAAGTATAAAACGCAAGTGACGTTAAAAATGCTGTTAAGCTTTGCTTTCTTTTTTTTTTCAAACAAATTCGAAAGTCTTCTTCGCCAAATTTCGAAAAAATAGTTTGACTTCAACACATCGAAAAAAAATCCTTTGTAATAAAATCTTAAGCATAAAAACTGCAGCGCCCTCTATTGGTGCACTGCTGATTTTTTCTGAGATTGACTTAAAATATTCAACTTTAACATGTGCCATTATGATGCTTTATAACACTTGTCATTAATGATGAGTTAACTATTTTAATTTAAAAACTTAATGTCTTTGAAAATGTTTACAATAATTATATTACCATATTTCAATTGGTCCCGTTATTGGATTTGTTCGATAAGTGCCGTGTACCGTTATATTGGCTGGCATAAAACTGTGCCTATTTGGATTTGGTTTAAATGTATAGCAAACCCTAGAATAGATTATTCGAATATTTGTTCACGTATATACATAAATACACATAGGCATATAAGAAGAGACTTCACAGGAACAGTTCAAATTCAAGGGAAATGGATCTGGTTGTTGTTTGCTTATTTGCTTTTCTCATATAGCCACTGAATACACATAAAGTCATTGAGAAAAGCAGGATTAGATATGTACGTATGTTTCAGCTCGGGGTTAAGTGCAATACTTTTTATACAAATACATAGAATTATGTACATATACAATATGTCTGTAAATATGCGTGTAGTAAAGTAGCACATACAGATACTTTCTAGTATACCTAACATAGTAAAGTAGAAAGAAACAAATAAATGCGTGTGCAGTACAGCCGACATCTGCAATAGCCTGGGGCACAACAACAGAAACTTGAAAAAGAAGGAAATAGACAGGAAGAGTGTGAGCGAAAGCGCAGCGATGTCAACGACAAGGGCAATTGCATGATTGAGAGACAGCAATAACATCAAACAAAAAATGTGCGAAGGCACAAGGAAAGCACAAAACAAGAAAAGGCAAAGGAAAAGGAAAAAAAAATAATCAACAAAAACAAAAACTCTTGGCAGCAACTGCAGACGGTTTGGCAGCTTTGCAACGAACGTGTTCCTTCAAACACACACATTTAGTATGAGTATGAGTTTGAGTATGAGTTTGAGACTTGACTTGACTTGAGTTGACTTCAACTCAAGTGCGTCGGTGCGTGCGTGTGTGTGTGTGTGTGTATGTTTGAGAGAGTTTCGTGATCTAAAACGTGTTCAACGTGTTGTTCATTGTTTGTTGTTGATGTTTATAAATATGTTTGCTGATAAACGCCATGTTGTTTGTTCTTAATTATTAGTATTGTTGTTGTTGTTCTTGTTGTTGTTGTTGCTGTTGCATGCTTAGACAAAAGATATAATTTGAAAATAAGATTTGAACCTCTGCAACGGCTGCGGCATCACGTTCTTCAGCTCCATTTCCTTATTGGCCGCGTTATTCTTTTCGGCGCTGTCATTACTGCCGGTTGTATGAGAGCGTGACACTGGCAATGTTGCCATATTATCGCCGCCCTCAACATCGACTGTGGCCACCTTCACTTCACCACCGCCCATGGCTGCGACTTCTTCGGTTGCGAGTTTCTCCTCGTCAGCCAGTACGTTGAAATTGTGTTAACGTTTGCACACAAGACACCTTCCGTACAAATTCAATAAGAATTTCTTAAGTTTCGTTGGTTTTTTTTTTTTTGTTTTATTAACTTTTGCGCTTTTTCTACTCGTTTTTTACACTTTTTGCACTTTAATAGTTTCGATAGAACAGTTTCTGTTGCTTAGCTGCTTGAGCTTAGCTTACATGCTTTGCAGTTATACACTACTGACACAAATGGACGCTAAAATTGTTTTATTGTCCACACATTAAAAAAAAGGAGAAAAAAAATACAGATTGGGCACACAGAATGAAACATGAAACTTTAATAAACGCACAAACGTATTGCTCAGGCACGCACACGCACAGATACATGCATGTATGCACTGACACACATATACACAAATACGCAACTACAAAAAACCCAAAAAAAAAAGAAACTCAACACTTGGTTTTTTTTGTTTTTTTGAAAACTCTTTTTCCTGTTTTTTTGTTTTTTTTTTCCTAACGCTTCCGTCTCATTTTAATTGCAAATTAACTAATTTGAATTTATTTGTATTTTTTTGCGCGTTTTTCGTCTTGTGCGCATTGGCAAATAAATGCGAATTGCGTTTCAACTCGAATGCATTGCAAATGTTGCAGCTTCAATAAAATACACATATATACACACACATTTATAGTACGTGCTCTTTCATGCACTTGTTAGCGCTCTCACACTTGCGCTGCGGCTGTCTTACTCCAACTGGATGCTGTGGAACCTATTCGACGTACAGCAGCCTTTCGTTGTTGGGGCAAGCATTAAGCGAAGCTTCTCCTGAAACGCCCTCATCTTGAAGGTAAACTCGCTCAACACGTAAAGCTTTTGATTTGTAGCGTTTCGTTTGCATTTTGCCTTTCGTAAAATGCCGTTTCTTTGCGATTTCCGGTTAATGTTCGCCCACACAGTTCTCTGCTCATTTCCGTCTAATGTCATTTCCTGTTGTACATTACCATCCGTTTGGCATTAACGACATCGGTGCTCAGCTTGTGCTTCGGCTGCGCTTCGGCTCAACGGCAATGCAATTGGGATGTTTTGTGTAACTATTATCCGAGCGATTTCCGCAAAATGGCGTCGCCTGCACAGATTTCTATACGTTTACAACTTCCGTTGCAATGGCAGTATTTCCGTTCAGGTTTCAACTCAATACTCATTGCATTACTTTCATTTCCCTTTTCTGATTTTCTTTACTAACGTTAAGCACTGATTTTTTTTCTTGCTATTTGTGGAAATTAAACTTCTTCTGCTTAAAACAAAACCATTTTTCGTATTCCTATTTAATTGTATCTTTTAACTACTACGTAAAATACAAACTTACAATTTCAATTGTATTATTTTCTTTTTTTCTTCTACTTTCTTTTTTTTTACATTAATTAATGCTTCAACTTCGAGTGGTTTCCTATCACTAATATGAGTAATGTGCGTAAAATTTTCAAAGTACAATACACACGACAAAATAATGGTTGTACTACTCAAACGTAAGTAAATGAATTAGTGGCCCACTTTTGCGTCGTTGTTGCTTCGGCTTGTTTGACAGATTGTTAACTTTTGATAGCAATTTGCTTTCACCGAACACAACAAGCGCTCATTATCAATTTTAGCAATCGTAAAGCGCGAACTCTGACTTCCAGCCCATCCGTCTACCTAACCTACTCACACAAACACACCTGCTCTCATTCACTTCACTTACACTTACACTTTCCCTCTCTCTCTCTTTCTCTCACTATAATGCCATCGCTCTCATACTATTTGTCTCTGCCGCTTTGGTCTCACACCATTTACGCTCTTAAATATTTAAAATACATATAAGTATGTACGTAAAAAATAACCCAGTACGACCTACTGACCTCTCCTGAAGCATAAGCAAACATAACTATTACATTAGAATTTTATTACCGTATAACTTGAACAATGAACGTCAGATATTTTTTATTGCACTTGGTTCTTATTGTTGTTGGTTTTGTTAATTTTCATGTTTTTTTTTCTTTGGATATTTTGAGAAAAAAATACTGATTTCGCTCTGTACGTTTCATTTGTTAACATCTTAACTAGCTCAACTCAAATAATGCGATGCTGCATTAGTAAGTAAGATGCATACATCTCATTCTACTTATACTCACAACAAAAGGAAAAAAAAAACAACAATAGAAACCCCAACTATAACAATCCAACAACCCTCAATAAGGAAGCTGAGCATAATTCTTGCGTACATGTGCGTGTGTGTGTGAGAACGCGCCGAAATTAATTAGGCTCTCTCGCTCTCGCCCTGTATCTCTCACTCACTACATTTCTGTACATGTATGTATTTATTTTTTCCTGTATTGTAAGTCCGTCCCTCTTATAAACAAACACATTTCGGCAGCAGCAAAAAAAAAAAAAAAACAAAAGCTTGCAAAACTTGAAGTTAAGCATTACTAGATGGCGCTACAAAGTATGCTAAGACTTTTGGAACGCAAGTATTGCTTCTAAGCTCACGTATGTATTTGTATGTGTGTGTATGTATGTACTCAATGTTCCTGGTATAATTATTATTTGCTTGCTCGCTTGCCTGATTTATGCTCGCACACGCTCTACCCACGCCCACTACAGTCCACTTCACTTAACTTCACAGGAAAAATAAAAAATATAAAATGGGACATTCTCACTTATTTTTCGCGATTTTTCACTATTTCTCGCTACTTTTTTGCGACTTTGCGCTAGTCTGCACATGTGTGTGTATGTGTGTATGTGTGCGTATTTGTTTGTCACAGCATAAAACTCTAATTGGGCGGCTTAAAATGTTGCCCGGCTATGCTAGCGAAATCAAGCAAAGCACAAATGCCTTTTCAGCCTTCGCAGTAACTTTACACTTTTACAAAGCAATATATATATATACACAAATATAGATAAATATATATACATTTATGTTTTTTGTATCAAATTTTAACAGTTTTGTTCGACACTTTTGTGTATTTTGTTTAGTTGCATGAACATTTGTTTTTCTCTCTTTTTTCAGTTATTTCACGAGTTTCTTGCAATGAGTTTCAACTTATTAAACACTTTTGTTTGCTGCCAAATTCAGCGCCAAATAACTCAGGTAAAATAGGTATTAATTCTTGTGTGAATCTTTGCTCGACGCTACTTGAATTGTGCGTACGTGCGTGCGTATCTGTGTCGGTGTGTATGCTTGTGTGGCCGTGCGTTTGTATGCCTATGCGGGAACTTTTCGGTTTGATTTCTTTTTTCTTATTATTTTTTCTTTTTTTTTGCTATTTGTATTGTTTGTAGTTATTTTGCTACCTTCCGTACGTTTCAAGCACAATCGTCCAAAAGCCTTTACTATCCAACTACAACTGAAAAGGCTCGGCATGAAAATATCTCTTCACAGTCAACAACGCATTTGGATTCTGTTGCAGGATGCTGGACCGCGCACGATGATGTGCCGACTTTGCCAACGACGACGAAGTTGCCACGATTCGGCGCACATAAGTCGTATGCTGGCTCTCACCGCTCGCAAAAGCAGCGGCGGCAGCGATGCTCGACGCTGAGAGCGACTTATGTGCTGTGCCCTGCCGTCCTGTGCTGCAATGCCCTGAGCTGTCCTGAGCAATGAGTTCAATTCAGTTGAGATGAGTTGAGTTGTGTTGAGTCGATCTCTCACCGTAGGGGAAATTTTTTACAATGCTTGAATGTAGGGCACAATTTTGAACAAAAGTTTTGTTTTGTTGTTGCTGCAATTTTATTGCTTTCATATACAGACACATATTGTTACAGCGTTGTATGCCTGCGTCCCGCTTATGTTGCAAGCAGATTGTTGCTTGCATTGTTCGCGTTAGTTGGGCTTCTATTCAAGCTTTCTTCTTTTACTTTTTGTCGATAACATATTTGCATACATTTTGTTATTGTGTGTTCTTCCTTGCCTTGCTGTCGTCTTGCGATATTCTTTGTTAATTCTTGCAACTTTTTACATTCAACCAAAGCCGCTGAAATTCAATTGGCATGTTGTAAATGATGCCGCTTGACTCATGACACAAGCACGCCTACGCCCCCCCTCTTGCATAGCATCGCTCGGTGGCATTTGTTGCGGTTTGGTTTACATGTTAACTCGGCAACTGTTGACACAAGCTTAAATGGCTTTTGCTACATTTACATTTAGGCTCTGGTTCAGTTAAGTGGACAAACTTTGATTTTATTTCGTATTTTTTTTTTTTGTGGGTTAGAGCCTGAGGCTTCAGGTCGCTTGAGTTCGCTGGCTTAGTTTTTTCTTTATTTGTTTCCTTTTTTCCTCTCAACTTTATTTGTTGGCTGCTCTTTATACAGTTTAACACAGTTATGCACACTTGCCGAATGTAATGAAATGCCAGCGCCCTGAGCTTGTTGTTGGGCGTGGCATGTGCAACGCAGCTGAATTATCTGGTTAGAAAAGGAATTCCAGGCACATTGTTGTAAATTTAGAAAAATGCTCCAAGCATCTGACATTTTTTTATGTTATTTCTTTGTTTTTTTTTTTATACGTATGTATTTTATATTTTATTTTATGTATGTGTATGTATGTACATTGTACATACCATACATGAAGAGCAGTCAATCAATATTTTAGGTGTGGAAGAAAATAAAGAAAATTTCAGTTTCTGTACGAACAACTTTTTTGTTTGTTCGACCCCTAGAAAGGGTCATTCCATAGTTAGCTCTTGAAATCGTTTAAATTTTGTACGCATATCAATCACATCGATACAAGTTGTGCTTGAAAAAACGTACCAGTTGACAAAACAAGAACTTCTGTTTGTAGGAAATAAGAAATTTTGTTTTAAACTTAGGAGATATTGCGACTAATCTTGGTACTAATGTTAGCCTATGTTGGTGTTTCATGGACTGACTTAAAACTCTGGGGCGGTTTTGTTTGAAAAGGGTATTAAGATCGTTGAATCTTTGGTTGACAAACATAAAGTCATCTGACACAAGTTTGATTCGATAAAACAGATTTCCATGGCTGGAATTCAAATTGAGGACCTGCGATTTTTAGTTGAGCTCGAAATGGTCCATGGCGGTCTTGAAATGAACGTTCTTGAAATGAGCTCACTATTTAAGAAATGTGTGAACAGAAATGAATATAAGTTCGTAGGCTGTTAAGATAAGAAGAATAAGATGGGCGTGAATAAAGATAAATAACAGCATTCAATCAATAAAATGGGCGTGATTTTTGCTATGCAATAAACTTCATCTATTCAAAAGAGAATTGTAAATACATGTGTACATATATTGAATTGCGTTGCAATGATTAAACAAGCATCTTAAATTCGAAACACAATCGAGCATGGAATTGGGTCATTTGATGCATATCCGTTGACAATAGCAATATGCTGAAGTTGTATACAAAGTGGAAATGTCAACAAACGCACAACACTCAACACACATAACATACACACAACTCATGTTCGATGACAGCTTGATCCAAAAGTGCAATTGAGCATCAACAACGATGATAATCAGAGTAAATGCAACAAAAAAGACTAATACACATAAAAACAAGCGCGGCACAATTGAGTGTAGTCGACAATGTAATACCCTACGAACACTGACATTGCCCGTTTCACAAAATCTCCAGAAAAATCTAGACTAGTCCCAAATTCAGAACCAAACCGATAATTTGGTTTCTAGACTGGTGTGATAAAGCGCCACCTTTGACTTGTTCTTCTACTAGTTTCAAATTCGACAGTTGGGTACAAGTTTGCTAATGGAAATATTCTATATACTGTGACTATCCCTAAATTCAAAAGTTGAAAACTAGTCCTAAACTATCGAAATCGATTTGGTTCCCGAGAATTATTGGTAAAGTCGTACTGTATATACATATGTATGTACAGTGAAATTTCCCATAACGGACAGTTCTTATAAACGGACAGCTTCAATAGCCGAACAAATTTCGTGGACACAGCTTTTTCATTATTTTTTCTATAGAAATATCATTCCAATAATCGGACCTCTAACTCTCTCTCTCTACCGGACTATATTATATTTCAAGCCATTTTGAGAGAAAATATCTCATAAACGGACAAAATTCAAAAGTTTCCAAACATGTTATTGAAAATCCATCTCGTATTTGAGTTGATAAAAACGAGTTTGATGACTTCCCTTTGAAATAGATATATTTTACTAATCTCCTTCTCAATGTTACATACTTCGGACTGAGCCAAACTCGACTGACACACTGTGTGTGTGTGTGTGTGTGTGTGAGTGTAGGGTATACGAATAGAAAAAACCAAAAGAAATGATTGAAAATTTATCGAAAGATTGCAAGCTGGCAAAAAAAAATGTAACAATCAAAAGCGCAAAAAATGCAACAACAAAAACAACAACACGAACAACATTTTGGCAGACACGCACATAAAATGACGGCGAATTACGAAACCGTACGGCGAAATATACGAAATCAAGCGAACAAAACAAAAGAACATTTTGAAAACTGCGCAAAAACTCTACGATAAACTTCGTCGCTACTGAAGGCGCGTCGGCCGAAGCCGGCAGACAGCACGACGCCAACAGCAGCGGCCGAGGCGAACCACGCAGCATGCGTTGCCTTTCAGCATTTCGTTTCATCCTTTCGTATCGTTTCATTTCGTTTCAAGTCGTTTCATGTAATCGTATCGTATTTCAGACACATCCTCTCAATTGCGCATTCTGTTTTCGTTCGCACATTCGTAAGTAGTTTATTGTCGGTTGTTCTGTTTTGATTTGCGCTTCTGTCAAATATCTGAAAACGCATTAAGAAAAAGATTGGCACGTATACAAGTGCACAGATACGCTATACAATGAACATTTCTAACAATTTTCTTATTACAATCAAATCTAAGAAAACATTGTAAATTAAATAAATTAATTAAATAAGCGTGAAAATTGAAATTTCGTATTTTCTTATGTTTAAGACATCTTTTACCTATTGTTCTGTAATTTTTTTTTTTTTTGTTAATTTTCTTGCTTTATTTTTTCATAGTTTTTTTATATAAAAGTTTCGAAAGCCATCATTTGCAACTCAACCCCAGCCAAGTAATACAACGAATAGCATACTGCGTATTTCAATGTTCTTTAGCGGAACGCCTTCAAATCAGTACAGTTAGCCAAGGTAAACAACAACGGCGACATAAAATAGACACAAACAAACATCAAATGAACGACAAACGGCAGGGTCAATCAATAAAGCCTTCCACTAATTTTCTGTTTTTTTTGTCCGAGCTTGAGAAGCCACCTTACTATGCAGGCACTAGCCCGTGCCGAATACGACTTTGCTGGCTGGCTGAATGTTTCTGGGGTTGCTCGTTAAACATAATTGCCGCTAAGTAAATATGCCGGCAAAACGATAATTATGACGGCATTGAGAAGCGAGCGCACATTAAATACATGTGGCAAAGGGCGACGAACAAACAAATTAGTGTCAACTTAATTCGCAACTTGGAACATTACAAACCAAAAACAAAACCACAAACAAGCACAACAACGCATATATCAATTGCGCGCAATTGCCACACATTTTGCATATACTAACTAAGTATTTTTAGCTAAATATGTATGTGCATATGACACGCCAAGTTGTTGTAGTGTACAAGACATGCCACGTTGCGGCGTAGTAAGAATTATAACGATCAAAAATAACCGAAAAGCCAGAAAAGCAAGAGGTGGCAGGAGAGACGAAGCAGCAACGCAATCATTCACCGACAATGTGCCAATTGAGCAGTTGATGAAAACAAAAACAGGATAAGCATGAAAATTCTATACAAAAAGAAAAAGGAAAAATACTAACAACAATAACAAGTAGCAGGGTGTTTGTTTTTTTTCTTTTGTTGTGTTCTCATCATCATCATCATCATTTGCTGTTGGTTTCATATTCCGGCTTGGTTTGACAGACAGGACATTCAATTGCGTTGTTGCTCTTATTGTAGTTTACGACGTTTTGTTTTGATTTTGCGTATTGTTGTTGTTGTGAGTGACGGCGACGGTGACGGTAACGGCGGCTGAGCCTGTCAACAGCGCTGCCATCATGATAAACATTATTGACAACGAGCCTCATCATCATCATCATCATCAGCATGATCATCACCATCATCAGTGATAACAAAAAAAGCAACCCTCAAACAGTGCTGCACCCAAAACCACCCCCAGCACCATTGCCACCCTTTCAACCACCCACCAAATCTCTCACCACTTTCTACGTTGTCTGTGGTCTAAGCTTCACTTTGGCTTTTGTTGTTGTTTTTTTTTTACGTCTTCTATGTTTTCGACGCCTTCTTTACTCTTTGTAAGTTTTTTCCTGGGTTTTTTTTTTCTGTTTTCTATTTTTTTTTTTGTATGGCAATAATATTTTACGCCGTCATTGAATTCACAAGGGTAGCTCAACTAAACTGTTCACCCCTTGTCAGGCTTGACGCTGTCCACTGTGTAGTCTATTTTCATAATTAATATTAATAGCTCAAGTTTATTACCAATACCCATGCCAATGGCAATGGCCGTGTCGGTGTATCTGTGTATCTATGTATGTGTCTGTGTGTCTATTGTTCCACGCTGGACAAACGTTGTTTTTTCTTTTCGCTCTATTAATTTTACAAAAGAACTTTGTTGGCAGGCAACGCGCGCTAATCGATGTACTAATTATGAAAAGGCTGATTAGCATATCACTTGAGCGCGATAAGATTTTGCTTGAAGCTGAACTAATCAAGTGATTACTATACGAGTGTCACGAAATGCGAAATGTGCAAATCAACATTGGCATGTGCATCGTTTGTTATAAGCTTATGAATAATCTCAAGTAGGTTTTTTCCCATTTTAGAAAATGACACTTCTATGTCTAATTTTGATCATGCATCACATGTCAAATCTCACAACAAATGTCACACATGAACGTACAACTCTGTCAGAAGACTGAAAACTGTCAAACATGAAAATTCTTGACAAGTTGAGACTAGTTGTCGTTGTCGTTGTACCTTGTCTGAGAAATAGTATGCATTTACGCCCTCACTGCCACGCCCAAACACACTTCACGCTAGCTAAGCTGAGCTGCCTTCAAATGCGCTCACTTGCCAATGCTGCAGTTTCTGGTATTGTATTGTCGCTCTAAGATACTTGAATTTTCGTATGCCATTTTCTTATGTTTTTGTTTTGTTTTGTTTTTTTTTTTTTTGCATTATTATTGTGCAAACACGCGAATCAAATATGTAAGTCATTCGTACAATGACACTTTAGACAAACTGACATACACACAGACACACAGACAGACAGACAGGCAGACAGATAGACAGACAACGATGCAACATTCACATAGTAAGTCAGTCTGTCAGTCAGATAGACAACTTCAGATACAATTACATATGTTTATGTCGCACACAAACAAACTTGAATTTAGACTTTTGCATAAGTTAGGCGCGACAAACTAAAAACATGTACTTACAAACAATGCAAAAAAGTATTTACTTAAAAGAAAACTACTAATAACGCTGAAAGCTTAAAAATCAACGCTAAAATCTCAGAGATGCAAAACAAGCCGAAATACGAATGCATTTCACTGCCGACTGCCTGATGGGTGCAACTCGCGGCTGCCACTGCAACTGCAACTCAGCAGAGGAGGAGCACTGCGCTGTGCTGCGCTTCACTGACGCATGCTGCTTCCGTTTGTAGTTGCCCGACAAGCTGCCGAGCTGCAAGCAACACGAGGCTACGAGCTGAAGGGTGACGAAGGTGCGTCAGTTACACATTCCCGTTGCGATTTTTCATATTACTTCATTTTTTTTGTTTTTTCAAATCATTTCTTCTTAGGCGTACAATTGAAATAAAAAAATGGTATTATGTAATACATTTGCTTGCATTGTTGTGCGCTTTGACTGAAACAAAGAAAGTTGCGCAGTCATTGACTTTTAACCGATGGCGGAGGATTAGGCGCGGTAAGTTGGTGTTGCCAACAACACGCACGCAAGTCAAACAACTATGGAAAAACACATTTGCAACATACAATTAAGAAGATTTGTTTAAAAAGTGAATTTAAATATCATCATTAAGTTATTGGAACGTGCCAAGCATTAAGTAGTTTAGCACACACATGTGTCACACTGTTAGGGTAGAAGCGCTTAATTAGCGCTGTATTCACAGTCACATTTCAATTCAAACAAGCAAACAATTTAATTAGAACATTGAACGCCGCCAGTGACGCCAAAACAGTCACACAATGTTGCAGGCTGCGAACAGTTGCCCAAATGCATTGATGCTTTGAGCCTGCAGAGTCACCAAGTCAATGGCACAAGCATTACAACAATAATAGCAACAATACATAAATAAATCCTTGATTATACATGTTGTTTGAACAGGATTTGCTGTAAAACATTAAGCCGTTAAAATGGAATTCTTGTTTTGTTTTTGTCTTTCCTTTTTTTTTCCTTTTGTTTAGTAACTCAAAAGTGTACAAGCGTTGTTAGACTGAAAGTATCTACGAGTATATCAACTATTGTGCAACGTGTTTTGCAGTATGCTTTAAATATATCAGGCAAAACTAAGTTGTATGACACAAAACGTCTTCAGACAACACAAAAGCAAATGAAACAAACCAAAAATGAGTTTCCCAAAACTAAACTAATATAATGCAAAATGCAAATGAAGAAAATATATAACAAAACAGAAAACCAAAAGAGAAATAAGTTAATAAGAATGTCCAAATTTGCTTGTTAGATTATTGGTTTTTTTTTTGTATATTGCAAAGAAACGAAATACATATGTTTGTACATTTGCATTTGTAAATTGTTGACCAAATCTAACCTTTTTCGTGGTTGCATCAGAACCGGTCGCTGTTTTGCACTGTAATGGTTTCTTTGGCATTAGAATTGATATTTTAGCATAGTTTTGTTTAAGAATTGCTTATTTCTTATTAGATTTACTACATGCATAACTCGCTTAACGGCAGATACTTCTTTATGGCGTTTCTTATCAAACTATTATTAAACTAATATTTGTTTGTCCCGTAAATAAATTGATTGCATAACATAAGATTTACATATGTTCTCTAATACGCACTGAGTTCGTTTAGCGAGTTATGGATGAGCGCGGCGTGATTTAATGCTCTGTTAAGCATCAAAGTCTAACAGAAATTCTAATAGTTAGGATTAAAAAGGATAGAAGCGAACTTCCATGGCTTGCGTGCATATTAGAGAACCTTAGCATAGTTCGAACTGTCACTAATTTGTAAAAAAAAAAAACATCAGGTGTGCAGAAGTTTTTCATATTTACATTGAATTGACTGAAAGTTTTGAAAAGTAAAATCTTGTTGGATCGTGTAAGTGAAAGGCACCTTCTTTTTTCAATTATAATTACATTTGTCAGATTCATCTTTGTCAAAAATCATAGTGTTGATATAATTTAAAAATTTGGTACTCTATCAAAAAATATCGCTCAACGCTGAAAGTCAAATGTTTCGAATCAATCTACAATATGATACTGCAAACTACAACAGAAATAAAAATTTTGAGGTTTAATTTTGAGGTATAATATTATTTTATATGATATTTTAAACAACACATTTAATGAAGCTTCATTTCGGGATTGATTTTAACATGAAGTTTAATAAAAAAAAAAAAACAAATTAATGAATTTATTTTTAAATATTTTCACAATTTGGAAAACATGAATGAACGTTTGCTAAACGAACGAATGATAGTAGGAACGAAAATGTGAACTTAAGAAAGAACATAATAAATAACCAATACGAAGAGAGCGCAAAAATTCAGTGAAGGAACTGAAAAAAGTGCAGGAAAACGCATCGAAAAAAGCGAAACGCACATGAATTTGTTTGGTATTTGTTTTTTTTTTCGGATATACTTAGAACACATTTAGAGTACACAGTACGAGCTTATTGATTTAATTTGATTAATGCATTTTTGGGTGATTTGGTGGAGCATATGTTTTTGGATGTGGTTGGCTGTGTTTCTTTTTTGTTGTTGTTGTTTTTTGGTTTTTTACTTTGGGATTTTAACAACTTGTTTTTTTTTTGTTGTTATTTTTTTATTGTTGTTGGTGTACGAAGGGTGCAAATTATATGAACATGGAACTCTCTTACTTGGCATTTTTCGGTCGTCGTGCCTCGATTGGAAAATCATCGTCAAAATCCAAATTAAAATCCTCGCCGAGATCGTGCGGGACTAATGGTGTACGTTGGTGTGCTGGACTTGTGTGATAGCCATCGCCTTGTAACTAATATGTAAAAGTTTTTGTTTTTGGAGAAAAAATCGTTCTTCAGATTAGTTGGTTTAATAAAAGAAGATGTTTGAACATAACTAAAAACAATGCAACAAATTGGAATTGTTTAAAGTAAAAGAAAAAAGTGTATGAAAGGCAGTCACGAGATCTTGTTGTAGCATAAGAGTTCCATCGAAAACTTCAACCAGAGACATGGCTACAAATCACCAAGAGTTGCGTGACAAGTGTATTGAACTCCACATGGGCGTTCAAGCAACTCGTTTCGCACTTTTACTCGAACGATGCAAGAGCTCGTGATTACCGCAATTGTATCTGCATAAATAAAACAAATTACAACAGTGTTGAAAAGCATGCAGTGCGTGTAAAAATTGTTTAAAATTGTCTTTGTAGGCATTCCAACACCGGCAGTTACAGGAGAAGAGGTGAATAAATACAATTAAACATAATTTTCTTTCTTTTTTTTCGTTGTCAACTTTGCATGTCATTCTGTCGAGCAATTTACATAATCAATTCCAATTTATTGCAATAAAAAAAGGTTAATTGTTTTTGGTAAAGGGTAGTTGTTTCATTTCATTCAACAATAAATTAATTTAAAAAAAAAAAAAATACGCAAAGTAAAGGGCGAATCGTTACTCGTGCAAGGATATTTTTCAGTTTTTGTTTTCGTTTAGTTTTAAATTTTGTTTCGGTTTTTCTTTTGTTGAACCAAAATCATATGCAAAACAATATTTCAATGCAATCAATTTCAATCAATCGGTTTAGTCAATGTTCACATCAAAGCTGTAGGCTAAAATTATAAAAGGAAAACGATCTCATATATTTGAATACATACAAATGTGTGTCGTTTTACATGATATATTTACACATGTTTATTTGTCTGTTTGGTTGGTTTGTTGATTGGTTTGGTTTGGTTTTGTATGTTTGTTAAACTGTTAATATAATAAAATGTCTTGACTTTGATTAATCGAAAGTCAAGACAAGACAAAACAAAACAAATAACAAATTATTGTGTCATCCTTTGTACGAGTAGAGCGAGTCGAGCCCCTACCTTGACCACAGTGCCGACCTGATGTGACTCGGATGCCGACTGGCGATTGTCCAGCAGATTGGCTCGCTCCATTTGTTCCAATTGCAGTGTTTCACGTGGCTGATCGTTGAGTAGACGTTCGCGCATTTCATGTAAGTAGGGACAACGCTGCATGCCTTTTGCAAAAGCTTGTTTTTTTTCTTTTTTGCTATGCTACTTAACTTGTGGTGAGCCTTTACTTGATTTAGGTTGTGTGTATTTCACTTTACTTTACTTTACTTAACTTTACTTTACGTTACTTGCTTTGCATTTATGGTATACTTTAAGCTACAACTTTAGGCGTGTTGTTTGTAAAAAGAATTCAATCTTAAAAATCTAATGATTTGGTTTGCTAACTAATTTTCGTGTATATTTGCGCTTTGTATAAGTGTAGATGAGCGATGAACTTATTTTGTTAGCGATACTTTTCTAGCAATTTTTGGTTCTTTTTGTTTTTTGTTATGCTTTATTTTTTTATGTTTTATGTTTTTACGATTATAGTTTGTGTAAATGTTCAGTTATAGTCGGTTAAATACTCTCGTTATTACTTGTACATAGGCATATACAAAATAGTTTAAAGTTTTACAAAAAGGAAAATCAGTCACTTTGTTTGCAGCAGTTGTTGTTGTTGTTGGATTTGTTTAGTTAGTTTAGATACTTAAGAAGCCTTTTGACGTCGCTTAGATTTGGTCGAACTGCAAGAGAAAAGAATGAAAAGAAATGTATAGGTTATTGTTTTATTTAAAATTATCGAACTAAAAAAAAAACTAAAAAAAAGTTCGAACATTTTGATTGGCAAGCCTTGCGTATACGCAACATTTTGCCTTGGCATAAACACATAAGCATACGCAGTGTGTTCCGTGCGAGCCGAGGAGCATTTGGTAACCCTGAAAAAAGGCAGCTACGTGATCAACCTAATCAAATCATTAACGCTTTGATTGACGAGCAGACGATTAGGCAAGTGTCTAAATGTGTAGAATGATGCGCGAGATATACAATGCTGGCGGCATGAATGTCGGGCGTATTGAAAAATCGTATTGAGGTCAAAGCAAATCGAATGCTTCGACATGGTAAAGTCGTTGAAAATGATTACAAAAATGATGACGATGATGCACTAAAAATAATCGCACACTTTCAACGAATCGCTTATGAATTTAAGTATTTTGATTTGTTACACGCCAAGCGCACGCTTGCTATGCGTAAGCCAGACGGCGCTAACCGAACGGATTGTGGGCCAAGCGGCAGGCAAATTAATATGCTAAAAACATTATAAACAAGAAGCGCGTTTCCAGCGTGCATTCGTGCGTAAGTGTACAAAGTAAATTCTTCTGAATTATTTTTGGCGGTTGGCCAAGTTTACAGGCCAACTGGACGAAATTGGCATGAACCAAAAAAAATTGCCACTGCCTCTGCTGCTGCTGTTCCCACTTTTGTTCAGCATGATTAGGATCACAATGATGTTTGGCTGCTTCACTAAATCAAATTGCTTTTTGTCTTTATTTTGTTTTTGTTTTGATTTCGAACGAGGCTACGTGGCTTATTGTGAACCAAATGGCAATGCATCGAAATTACATGAAATAAACTAAAATACCGAAAACGAAATTGATTAAACCAAAATAAGAAATAAAACTACATAGTAAGGTCGGTATAGTCGCGTATACTCGGCAATATTATACCCTGCACACAGTAGGTAGTGCCACGCCTCAAATCTAGAGAAAAATGTATATTTGGCATTGCAAACATTTATTAAAATTTCAAGAATGTTTTGGTTTGATGGTCTTTGAGGGGAAACTCTATGGGAGACATGCAGTTTTAAACATGAAGCCAGCGTACAAAATTTCAGATACGTACCTTTTTTAATTTTTGCAGGTAATGAGGAGTAATGATGGATGGAGGCAAAAATTGTGGTACGTCATTTTTCAGGGCTTTACCTACTAAGTCTACAAGCCGATTTTCATGTTTCTATCGCTGCAGAACGGAATTCTGCTGCCGAACCTCACAAGTCTAACCACCAAATTACAAGTCTCTAGCTCTTATAGTTTCTGATAACAATTGATAAATACGGACGGACACATGGACGGTCGGACCGAGCTCAATCGATTTCTCTTGCCCTCCTCATACAGAATATATATACTTTATGAGGTCTACTCCTCATTTGCTCTCCAACAAACCTAATATACCCACGGTATGTGTATGTAATGCATACATATTTACACTGTATGCCCAGGGTATAATTATGCATTACATAGAAATGATTGTGTGCTTTTTGTTCAACTGTACTTGGCCGCCGATGAAAATGGCTGACATGACAAGCGAAACTGTACTTTTGCTGCAAGCTTGCCACATTAGCTTTTCCCCCAATTCAAGTTCATGTCTGGGCGCACATTTTGTGGTTGATTAACTGACAGGTGGCCTTATGGACAAACTGTCTGTCCGACTTGTCCAACGTTTGCCACAGGTGGTTGCCCATGGTAACAACACACATACAGACAAACACACAAAATGCAACCAGTAATAAACAAACGCCGAACATGGAAAGTCTCTATGCATTTTATTTTTTTTATTTTTATTTTCTTTTCCTCTCGAATTAATTAACGCACTTGCGCCATTTTTAGTTGCATGCGAAACAAGACTGCTGTCGCTAAGTTGAGTTAAATTTAGTCGAATCGTGCCGAGTCGACTCGACTCGAGTTGCGTTGAGTTGTTTACCTCACCCTAAAAGGTATTTTGAAACTTGTATTTTCTGTGCCCATTTGTCAACGGCGCTTGCACATGCTAAAGTTGTTAGCCGCCAACTGTTAATAGTATTAACTAAAAAAACCTTGGAAATGTGTTGCAACGTGTTGAGTAATATTGCAAAAAAAAGTTACACGTCAACCTACAATAAGAGAGCATAGCAAAAGTAGAAAGAGCAAACGGCAATAAATAAGAAACAACGGCAAAATTCGAATGTATCGGTCGCTTGTATCGAACGTGTTTGTTGTTGTCATTCTTACCATATTGATGACAAATAACAATTTAACAATTGTGGGTGGGCCAAGAGGCAAGTTCCTCAGATAACTGTATCATTTGCAAGCATCTTGCGGCGCAATTGATTACTGATCAATGCAAGTGGCGCTACTTGTGGCAACGGCGGCCTAATTAGTTTAGCACGAGCAACAAAATTTCATTAAAAACATATTTCGCTCTAAGTAGAATTTTCATGAATTAAAAATTAAGTGCAAATAAAATATTTGCCTCGAATGAAAAGTTTACGCAAAGCGTTTCTTTCATGCTGTGCTTAGAACATTTATCTTTTTCTTGTTTTTTTCGCTACCAAAATATAAATAAGACTGCTGAAAGAAGTAACCCATAATCTTGATAATCTTACAAATAACTAATGCAAAAATCATGAATTTTGTAGCAGAAGTATGATTAGATCATGTTTTTAGCCAGATTTTATGTTCTTATGAAAAAGTCCAATGAGCACATGATGATTTCTTAGTTTGAATCTTGAGCAAAGTAAGTATCTTTATGTGATGAGTAAACCGAAGCGAATTCGTAGAGTGTAACGAGACCAAATGAGGCCTAACTACTTGGCCAAGCCAAGCCAGTGTAATTCAATCGGCAAAGTACTCGAAACGCGATTGGCACGATGCAGCTCAAGTGTTGTGCGGCATTTGACTCACTTCGGTTTTGAGGTTAAACCGCAATACTTTTGCAATGCAAAACAGTTTCAAACTACGGCTTTACACGACGCTGTTGGACGTCCCGCAACAACAACTAACATCGAACACGACAAAAGTGATGAAAGTGGCAGTGGCGTAGGGGTTGCACCGTTAGCACTGTGGCAGAGCGCATTGTAAGTAAGAAACGAAATGATGAAAAAATGGAAAGGAAAAAATGCGTTCAAATAAACAAAACTGTAACATTTGAGATACACACACACAGACACATATTTACATACATAAATACGAAAATATATAAATATATGTATATCTATAAAATGTTGTTTTTGATTTAACGTTTCAATGACAGATCGCCTGCACACAGTTGTATGCAAGCAAGCCAGCGATGCAGCATTAATAGCATACAGACATTTACACGCAAAAAGATACAATCGATTGTTGGCGATAAAGTATTTGTTGTGCTTTTCAAGACGACCGGATATGAGATGAATTGTTTGAATAGATAAATAAGCGTACAACAAATGGCCACAAACTGTTGGAACAACATCAACATATACCAATCTATGTGTGTGCAATAAGTCAATGTGTTTGTGTGTGTAAATCGGTCAGCTTTGAAGCCAACCGACAAACATGAGTTTTCTATTTTGGGTTTGGTTCTGACTCTCTATTTAGACTGCATGCGTAAATGAGGGTGCATTTTATACACAATGCCTTATGAATATGCAAAAACCCCAACCACCCCCATAATTGAAATACCCAGGGGTTTGTTAGGTAATAATGAAATGTCAGGAACCATAAAGGAAAATAAAAACAAAAATAAAAAACGGGAAGAAAAACCAAAAGTTTCATCATTTAAAAGCTTAGCTTAGCACATTGCTTTATGTCGAATCGATTTTTGTTATGTCTTTGTTTTATTGTTGTTATTGTTCATTTGTTGTTGTTCGCGTCCTTATGTCTACCCGCGCACTTACCAATACAGACATCTTAGCCTTGCCTTGGCCCAATACCAGCGAGACTGTTATAGATGTTGTGCTTTTCTTCCCACCTGCGCTATGACATTCTCAATCAGCTTCGTTTTTGTTTTATGCTGCAATGCTTAATGCATTTCTATGGCTTTATTTCAACAACCGTTGCCAATAAGATTTTCGTTTTGTATTTTGTGCTGCTTTTGGTGAAATAAAACCAAAACCTGAGCGTTCATTAGTCGAATTTTGTAGGGGAGACAAAAACATAGAACGCGCTTAATGAGTATCTAAAAATGAGCAGCTGAACAATTAACTTAAATCAACGCTCAATTAAACCGGTTTTATACATGATTTTAATGTTATTTATTTTGTTGTTTACTCTTTTTTTCGTACAATTTTTCTTTTTTACTAACTTTTTTCCATTCTGTTCATTGCAGTTGACGTCAGATAATCATTTGGTTGTCGCAAAACAATGAGTGATTGTTGAAATTAAACGTTAACGTTAAAAAAAATAAAAACAGCTAAAAAATGTTAATTGTACTTTATATGACCGACACGACCAACACATGCATGGGAATTCAAATCGACAAACGCTTCAATGAATTGCGCTTCTTTAAAGTAATTTGAAGTTAAATGTTTCACTGCCGATCAGTTTAAAATCAAGCGAAATGACTGTATTACAGTGAAAGCTTAAGTGGGCCGACAAACTCAGTACCGATTGTTCTATTCGACCAATGCGTGCTTAACCACAACCGCTTGATCAGAAGTGATCATGAAATATGATAGCTTTTTGTAATTATTTATTTATTTTTTTTTTTTGTTGCGGCTAGTACGGTTTTTGTATACACTGCACTAAGGCAAGGCAATCTATTACTAGCGGCAGCAGAGTGAGCAAGGAATCATCGGTTTAAAGACACCGCTCAGCCAAATCTGCCATTCTAAAGAATAACCTTTGATGTAACATAAACAGTGACTCAATAAATCCTTGATTAGAAGTGCAATTTTTTTAATATAGAAAGATTGTTGCTAAATTGTTTCAAGAGCTTTTTTTATATTTCGTATTTAAACTATATAATTCTTCTTACCTTTATTATTTTTTTATGCTTAAGTCAAAAAAAGCAAAATTCAGCACGGCATTCAAATGAATAGTTGTATTTATTCATTAATTTCACTTCGATTGCAGTTTTCTTATTGTCTTTCCTTCCTTTGTCTTTTTTAAACACTTTTTTTAAATTGTTTTTTTTTTTTTTTGGGCAGTGTAATTTTTTTTATTGTTGTTTTTATTATTTTTTTCACATCACTCCTTTAACATTGCTACTTGTGATTTTCTACAGCATAACTTTAGGCACGTTTGCACGTTTATTTATCTGTCGTTCTTTGTCTGCTATGTCTTCTTCTTATTTAATTAACACTAGAAAAAAAACACGTTTAAGCATTTTTAGCTTAGCACTAGATCAAAAAAAAAAAAAATAAATAAAGCAATAATAATAGTTTAATCATATAAAAAAAAGTGTTGCCACAAAGAATGAACAACAAGTACAAAAATGCCTTGCACGTTTGATCTTTGCACTTATGACGTCGCAGTGAGGAAGCGAGCGAAAGGACACGAACGCAAGATGACGGTATTAACAACAACGACAACGACAACAACAAGCTACGAGCAACGAGCAGCGAAACTACAACGACGCAATGCGTTTTATTTTGGCTCTTTTACTCTTTTACACCGGTCTGCATTTATTACATCTTTCGTGACAGCTGTATCTCTGTATCTGTGTCTGCGCGTGTGTGTGTCTGTGTTTGTGTGATTGCGCTTTCTGGTCTGGCTACTTCAGTCACGGCTCACTTTCGTTACATCCGTTTTAACTTGGCTTGGCTTGTTTTGTCCCGTCTCGACTTGACTCGACTCGTCTACGTTTCTATAAATGGAAGTCTTCCCTTTCGGCCAATACTTAACTGAACTTAATTGTTAGCATTTGCAACACTTTGTTGTCTCGTTGCCGTTTGCCGACTGAATAATTTCTTTGACTACTGAATGCGCCAACATAAAACAAAAAACAAAACATATATCATTTTTGCAGTCGCTATCGATTCTAACTCTATTCTTATTGTCTTTCGGTGATGTGTTGTGTTTTTTTTTTTTACCGCTTTTTTATATAAATTTATATATGTTTGTTTGTTATGTTACTCTTGTTGTTATCGTTGTTGCTGTTGTTGTCACCTCGTCTAATGTCACTGTTTGATGTAATTCATGCTTTGTTGTTCGTCGTACTTGTCTTATTGGCTCTTCCATCACTCGCAACAGTTCGTTTATGACTGACTGGCGAACGGAACGAACGCAACTAACAACAACTAGTAGCGGATAAAATGCACACAGACACACAGCAGTCGCCGCAGCAGCAGCAGCAGCAACAGCAACAGCAGCAGCAACAACAACACCAAATTAACAAAATCGTCGCAGTCGTTGCCGCAAGCAGTAGCAGAATCAAAGCTGGCCTGGCCTATGTGTGTGCGAGTGTGTGTGTCTGTGCATGTGTTTTTGCCGACTTTCAACGCAGTTGCTGTGCACAGTGTTCCGCTGAGGGTTGTAAATTAAGCGATTTTCTTTTCATACACAGTTTTGGGTGTAAACCGCGTTTATATTATATAACAAAACAAAAGATACAATTTGAAACTGATATATTTATTTATTTATTTATTTTTAAATTTATTTTAAACAAATCAAATCAAACGAAACAGCGCAATTTAAAAACAATTTGTATTAAACACAAAAATCTTCAGCCTGTCATATTTGTTTGTATATTAAAATTTAATTTCCGACCACTGTAAAACAACAAAAAATACGATGACGACAAAACCACAGTGTGTGGAAAAAAAAAATAAAAGCGCACAACACCAAAGCATGCCAAAGAACGTACGATATGCAAACATAATTTTACGATATTATGTTGGCTGGCTTCGCTCTGCTCTGCTCTGCTTTGCTTCGCTTGTCATGCCTTGCCTTGCTTTGCCATGTCTTGGCCGTGCGCCACAACAACAAACTCAGTCACCCTTAGCGCTGTTGCCGCCACCGAAGCCACCGAAGCCAACGCATTTCACATACCCAATCCCATTCCATTCCGCCGCACTCGAAGCACTCAGCACACAGAACGATTGTGCTTTGACGCGCATTTTGACTGACATTCGCGGCGAATTCGATTCGATTGAAAAGAAAGGCAGATATAAAAAAATACTATAAGAATATCAATGAAAATGAATATACTATTGTATATTCGACTCAATGCTCACAATTATGTAGAATGGGTGCTGAAACTCGTTCTTCACAATTTGTTTAGACGTTCGGCCGACAGATACAAATGTATCTGCATGTACTTACACATGTTTTTATTTTTACTATTTATTGTTATTGTTATTGTTGTTGGTGTTGTAAATGAAATAAAAAATATGCATAAGCATATTTTTTGACGATTGATTGATGATCTGGCTGATTGAATTATTTGATTGATTGATTGCGCTGGCTGTGTAAGTCGCTCTGTCTAAAAAAATGTTGTAATCACTGAAACAACTAAGATTATTATATGTGAATTAGAAAGTAAAGAAGCTTTTCAAATTTTTTGATTTAAACAATTAAAGTCAATTCTAATTTAAATAGAATTAAATGCATTCGATGTTAAAAATAAAAGTAGCTGGAAATGCAACATTTAGATGTAATTAGTTTTTTCTGTTTTGTTTAAGGATCATGTTCAAATCGTCAGAAATTGTGACAAGCACGAGCGGTGGGCGCATTTATTAATAAAGTGCTCAGTTGAATGAGAATCTAATGACAGAGTTAAGAGTAAATAATATACAAAACATATCACTGACACCAGCAACAACAGCAGCAATAAAAACAACAAAAATGCATACACCAAGTAACAAAATGCGAGGAACACAGTTAGAAAAAGATACGCACGCAATTATGCTTTAGAAACACAATCACACACATACACATACACATACACATGCACATGCACTGAAAGAAGCGCAGTATGCCGAGCTCAGGCGCTCTAGCTGTGTGCTGAGTGGAATTGAGTCGAAGTGTGGCGAGGCACAACAAACTTTACTGCCACTGCTACTGCAGCTGCTTTCAAATACTCGCTTTTCCGCGCATGCGCCAAATTTTGCACCAAAGGACGTTCACCTCGACAAAACACAATCATTGTTGCTTTTTGTTTTTGTATGGTCACCTGCAAAAAGGTATTTTGACTATGCCATAAAGTTTGCTGCACACAAGCAAAAACTCTCTCAGTTTGCCGCTTTATCAACGAGTTTTGTGTTCTGCCACCACATAGTCACGACTCAAATCTTTCGAAAAGATACATAGCTTGTATAAAAGCTGGTAAAAATGGATGTACAGCGAAAAGAAAAATTAAACATATAAGAAAAAACGCAACCAATATATTTCGGTCAGAAGAACTAAGAGACTTACAGGAGTCTTTAAGCTTCGGCTAGACCGACAACAACTTTCCTTCGTTTTAGTACTGCGTGAAGCGCGAATCTTTTTTTAAAATAATAGATTTTTTTTGGTTTTCCTTTTTTTTTACTTATTTTTTATAGGATAGCGTTGCAGCCTGACGAAACATGAAGTGCTGGTCATTCCATTGTGATTGCAACGCGGTGGCGCACCCAGATTTAATGACCACTTCTAATGAGCGAGGGTGCGGTGCCACCCAAAAAGGCAGCCGGAAGCATTACAACTTCGCACAACTAACACAAAGCCGAAACTAATTTAATTAAGATATAAAATTCCCGGATTCTCGTTTCACTTTATTTATTTATTTTTTTTTATTATTGCTTTTCCTTTCAATTTTTGTTCCTTTCCGCCGCTTAGCGCCATTATCCCAGGAGAGAAGGGTAACAACACAATAATAAACACGTTCGATACCCGCTGTTTTTACCCCTTAGGTGCCGCTGTCACGACAGAAACATAGAGAATTGAAATAAAATGAAAGCATGAGACTTTTGTATTTTGATCCTGAGCAGCTCCTGAATTTAACCCAGTTTCGTGCATTTGAGCAATCAAAAGCCATGCCCGCTGTATTGCTTCTGTCTATTTGAGCTAAAAGACCAGGGCGTGGTTCAAATCCCGGGTAATGCTTATGTAGCCTTGATGTTTATGTACATATGAATATAAGTTTATATGTTTGTCTGCGCTTTTATATAAATTGGAGGCGGTACCAAGCATCAAAATGCAACAAATCAAAGGGGCACTATTGCAATCCACACAGTGTGAAAATTCAAGAGACAGCAGCAGCTTAAGTGCACAGGAGAACTTTCAGCTCAGCTTACGTTCCAAAACATTGTATGTGTGTCGACATGTACGTTTATCATTTAGTCGACAATGTATATAAAATCTTCCACACCAATCATCCATTGAAAGTTTTTCCCCTGCATGCTGTAGTATGAATGAAAGAGTTAGTTCTCACAATATGTTGTCTCTATCATACTTTCATTGTAGCTACATAGAAACCAAACAAACACCGAGCAAAAAAGCTTCAGCTGGATTATGGCATCTAGGGTCTGATATGCACGTTTGCACAAGCGCAGAGTTGCTCACGCTCAGTGCTTCGTTTTTAGCAACTGCTGCTTTACACTACTCTATGCTCTCTCTGAATCTCCTCTGATTTCAGATGAAATTTCTCTTCACACAAAGCGTTCCAAAACTGAAATGCTGAGGACGTCAAGCTTCTCATTTCAGTTTGCCACATAGCATCCATGACCATACAAAGGCATTTCACTTGTTCATACGCTTCCGTGTCAGCATCCAACAAACAGCTTACAGCGCAGCACAGAAGAAAAGTATCTATGTCTGTATGTATGCATGTATGTGTGCAGCTTTAACTGTAACTAAAGGTACCGTTGTAGCTGTGGCTGTAGCTGTAGCTGTGGGTGCGTATTGTGTATTGTGGAGTTTTTTTTTTGGGCAGGTCCCAATTTAAAGCTATTATACACACACAAAACGAACGAACGAACCAACAACCGAATGAACGTACGAAATGAAAGACTTAAGCACCTGCAGCTAAACTGCAGCCAGCATGGAGCTAGTCACTCAATGCATACATTAAACGCATACACACACACATGCATGAGAGAACGTAAAACGAGAAAATCTAGGCATCAAGCGCAAGCCCCTCCACCAGTCAACTCCTTACCGCTGCTCAACAAGCATTAGACTCACTTGCAGGGGTCAAAGCGCTAACTGAGACCACAACCGTTGAAATCAAGGAGGTCACAAGTTTAAAACAAATGTATCAGGCTCCAGAATTTCGGTTCCTTGGATAAAAATGATGAGGTGTTACAAAGATGTCCTGCCAACGTCTCAGAAAACCGTATTGGCGTGGCTGTGTATCCCATCAGACGTAAACCACTGTCTAAATGATGTTCAGGTCTACAGATTTTCCAAGTAGGTAGAATAGCATACTACCAACGCCTGCGAAGCATCTATGCCTGGCGAACAAAAAACAAAAGTACTTCTTTGACAAAGTTAGATCCCAAACACCCAGTTCGAAGTAAATAAAAATGAAATAAATGACAAGAAAAAGTTAATCAATCTAAATAAGCTGCAGAAAAAACTAAAATTGAGACATCATAAAATAGCAAAACGCTTATAAAAAAGCTAAGAGTCATACTAGAATCTCGTATCATTGAAAAGCTTTAGGCGAGCGTCGTCACCAGAACTCCGGTCTAGGTCACCAAATAGAGTACCAAGTAATACAGCAAATGTACAATCAAATCGAAAAGATTGAAAATGTTCTTGAGAGTGATGTTGAACTAAAGACCAAGATTCAACACCACCCCTGCGAGTAATTCACATTGAAACACACGAAAAGACAAACAAACATTCCTACAACTCGTCAAGTCAGAATGATCAATACCATTCGATCATATAGTTTGAAGATACTTTCTTCTTTGCATTCCAAACTACATACATATATGTATGTACATATATTACAAATATGTACAAAGAAAGAACATTCTATTCGCTTCAATAATAGTTAATTTATTTTATTAATTATTGTATATGCCTTTATATTTTTCTTTATTTAATCTTCAACTCATTATTTTGCTGGTGTTTTATAAGTTTCATTTTCTGTTTATAATTTTTTTTGTAGTTTTTTTTTTGGTGTTTTATTTATTTATTTTTGTTTTTGTTATTACAAATTTTCCGGTTTGTCAAATGTTGTGGAGTTTACATACTTTCTGTTTGCAGCTAATGCAATTCATTACATTCAATATGATTAACACTTTACACATATAATATTTGTTTCCATTTATATTTATTTTCATTATTTTTTTTTTTTTGCATATGATTATTGCGCTAAATGCGACTTGCTTAGGATGTTTACCATCGTCATCATCATGAAGTATATGTTTTGTTTCATTTCATTACAATACGATCATCTCGCAACTTGTTTTGACATTGTAATTAAAAAATAAATATATTTTTTATAAAAAAGTTTTTGGTAGTGGGCAAAAGTAAACTTGAGTCGACATTTTTATGCAATTAAATGTAATTTAAATTCAATATAAATTTCTAAGCGGTTCTTAGTTGATTCTGTATTTTCATCTCTTTTATTATTTAATAAATTTTGGTTCTGAGTGTTTCTTAATATAAATATTAATATATATAATATAAATATTTTAACTATACATATTATATATATGTATGTATACGTGTATATAACATATACACATATATATATGTATGTATATATGCATGTATCAATTTTTGTATAATAAAAAAAAGTTATGTATGTAGTCACTAGTTAAAAATTTAGGTTGAAATTCAATATTGAGATAACTAAGTTTTTGGCAATAAATATAACGCGTTTAAAAATTCTTAAGAATAGAATAACTCAGATATTTTTTGTTTTTTTTTTTTAAATATGCTTTTGCATTGATTTCTTATTTATTTTTTTTTATTTTTTTTTTTTGCTACTTTACTCGACTTATATTAAATATAAATATAATATAAGAACAAACAAACAACCAAACAAAAAATAAAAGCACTCCAATGTAAATAATTGGAAATATCTTTGGCATTAAATCATATTTTTACAAGACAAATCTACACGGGAAAAATGTTTAGTTGGCTTTTATTATAAATATATGATTTTCCATTTATGATATACATATTATCAAGTTTTTTTTTTGCTTCTTACTTTTTTATATAAGTTTAAGAATCAAAAACACAAAAAATAGTGCAAAATTTCCATTTGTTGCTTTTGTTTTCTACAAAAATTATTTTTAAAAAACTTTAATCATATTTTATTGATTTGTCATTTTGATTATTGGGAAATATTTATGTTATTCACCTATTATTAATACCTCGGGTTTCATTTTTTTCGTTTTATGTAAAATTTTATAAGTATATATATATATATTTTTTTTTTTTTCATTACATTTCGAAATAATATAAAGAAAAAGAAAAAACAAATTATCACAATTTATTAGAAACAAATTTTAAATAACTTTTCAGCTATTTATGGTCACTTGAATTGTTGTTCGTTTACTATAATTATTATTATATTTTTTAATGAGCAACAGAATAAGACTTGTTTATTTTTTTATTTTTTTTTTTGTATTGACTTTCGAGATAAATAACAAAGTTTTTATGTCAATATTAATTTTTATTAGTTCTGTATTTGGCTTATGTTGAAATGAGATTTGCAATCAAAAACATTTTAAATTTGTTTTTCTTTTTTTATCAAACCGCATACAATTAAAGATAGTAAGTTAGGCTCATCAACACTTGAATAATTTTTGATCGATGATCAAGATCGTTTCAGTGCAGATCCGTTAAAGGGCTATTCTGGTAAAGATTTCCGGCGATTTTCCAGGTAGGATAGACAATTAATAAAAACAGTTTAATCATCTATTTTTTTAAATCATGTTTATTCATATTTTAAGAATCCAAAATTAAAAAAAAAAAAAAATGTAGCATTCTTGCAGTGTCCGGAAAAAATAATGTTTTAATGAAAAGAAAAAAAAAAGAACGTCGTTATGGTTCAGACCATTGAAAAAAAAAAAACTTCAAAATAGTGAAAACAATTATTTTTCGAAATCTATGGTGGCCGCCATAAAGGGATCAATAAACTGGAGAACTGGTTGACATGACAACTAGGTCGAAAAAACTAGGTTCGAGAAAATCACGTTTAAAGTTTCAAGTAGCGTTAAGCGACAATAGTACTTTACGTAAAAAAAGCAGCTGTAACTCTGAAAATTTTTGGAACTACGAAAAATATCTTGGAGCCTCATATACTTAAAAGTATGGACTTTGAAAATACATAAAAAAAATTATTTTTCTCGAAATTCTAGACCAGAATTTACCCCCATTAATCCAATACTCAAATGTCAATGAAAATTCTTACTTTAAAGTTCATGACAGCACTCCCTCTCTCTCACTCTCTCTCACTATATCGTTTTCTCTCTCTTATCGTATTCATTGTTTCTATCACTCTTCTTGTTTATTTATGTCTTATCAGTCACGCACAGACTCATGGAAAAGATTCCATCGCGTATCTCTATCTCACTTTTACTCGTATTTTTGTCATTTGACCTTCCACATCTCTTGCTTATAACTCTTTTTCATCCTTTTTGGTGGGGTTCAAGGTTTGATGTACATTAATATTAATCTTTTTTTTTACTTTATTTCGCTATCCTTCTCTTATACATTGGACAAGGTTCAACTACAAGACAATGTTACCTGCTGAATTAGCTTTTGACAACATATTCTTAATAAAAATTATCGGAGTACTTGAGTTCATTCTATATATATGTATAAATATATATATGTATGTATATACGTTTGCATATATTCATTGTTTGAAGATAAAAAGTACCGCTTTATCAGTATTAGTGTGTATAAGTTTATATTAAACTGTTCTTAAGTTTTTTTTTATCTTTGCGTCACAACTATTCTCCAATACAGCTATTTAAGGACCAATAATATTGTTTTTTCTACTCTTTTTTTTCTCTTTAAATTTGAGTGAAGCCTAAGAAATATGCATTTTAAAAATTTTGTTTTTGTATCCTTAGCCAAAAATTTGTTTGTTTATAAATTTAAAAAAAAAATTTGTTTTAGTATAGTGAACACACATTTTCAGTCTCCATACAAATAATAAAACAAAAACATTTAAAAAATATATAATAGAAAAAAATTTATAAATAATATTTGGTATCAATTTTTTTTTTTTTGTTAGCAAGTACTAAAACAAATATACAAGACAAGTAATACGACATTATAAATAAAGTAATCTCTTAACGAGTATTGAGCTTTTCTGTGCAATTCTGTAGTAAACTCGTAAAAGTTGCAATTTATGAATCAATTAAAACATACACAATGCTTTTAAAGTGTTCACTTCAACTCTAACCATTTTATAGTTTTCTTTCTTCATTGTTTTTTTTTTTTTTCAAATCAGCTACAACTACTTAACTTCTTCTTTACATAGATCCATAAGGGTTTATGTTCTTGTATGCATGAAGACGTTTAATGAAGTAACTCCCTCAACTCACGTATTGCTTTAAGTTAGTTTATTATTTTGTTAATCTTTGTGATCTCTTTTTTTGTTTCCTTTTGTTTTCAGCTTAGTATTGCCGGTTTTTAATGGATATGTTTCCTTTTTTTTTCGTTTTTGTAACTCTAGTACTACAAAAGTTTTCTTATCAAAATGCTCACTGCTCATATAATAATATTATTATTCTTTTTAATTTGAAATATTTTTGAAAAATTGTATTTCTTGTTTTTTATTTTTGTGGTTTTTTTTGTTTTATGTTTTGCTTTAAATTGTTGTAGCTACTTAGAGCAGTTTTTATGTTATTAATCGTTTTACAACACTATTCAAACTAAAAACGCATTACACAATAATTACTGTGGAAGGCGTGGCGGGGTGAACTGGTATGATATCGTTCGTGGGGCTGGTTTCTGGTCTTTGAAGTTTTAAATGGTGGGTTTAGCAAAATGACTTACTGACCGACCGACCGACCGATCGATCGACCGAATACATGACAGAATGTCTGTTTAGCGGATTGTTTATGTTTTGTTTTAATGCTTTAAACAAAGCTGAGCTCATTTTCGCTATAAGCATCTATGAACTCAAAATGCGCGTAAACTCATTCACCATTTATTACATACACCGGTCGAAAAGCTACTTCTGCATTGAGACTCTTTGGTAAGTTGTTCTTTTTTGGTTTGACGATGCCGCCACCGCCGCCCAATTCTGCATCGACGTTATTAGTATTGTCACTGTTGCTGCCAGCATTGACATCGTTCTTAGTGTTGTTATCAGCATTTTCTGTGCACTCACCACCATTACTAGATGCACCGTTGCCGCCACCGTTGCTGTCGGCCTCCTCTACCGTTTCGAGTTCACCGCCTGCCAGTGTTGTCGAACAGTAACAGTAGGATAGATTGGTCTTCAGTTCGTCGCAGAATTGTTGTTGCTGCGCAATACTTTGTATGCGCGAGCGGGCGAATTCTCACATATACGTCGGCTTTAGCTTATAAGCCCGCTTCCAGATTTCACATAGGCAAACGGTTGAATGAAAACGATAGAATATTGCCAACGGCATCGATACATGCGTTATAATAGTCCATGCCCATAAGCCATAAAAGTTCAACTGAATGGGATGTGATTCGGCACGTGATTTCTCCAGTGTACTAATCGCCCACATAGCCAAATTAACGACCAACATAAATGTGACAATCTCTCGGCCGGGCTTTTTGCGTATATGCTCAGGACTGACCGCCTGCCGACGACTGGCATCGAGTATGAACATTGTTTGACAGGCAGTCTGTACGATCGATGCAAGCGCATTGATCGGCACCAACATATCATCGCGATGCAATGTAAAATGGCCAGCGATGACCGTAAAGATATTGTAAAGAAACGAGCCCGTCTGTGCGCCGACAAGTAGTATATCATCAAGCGAGAAGCTACGATAAGCATCGTACTGCAAATGACGTATCTGAAACATACCGGCAAGCGTAGCAATTGTCGCTGTGCCATAGATGAGCAGCTCACAAATGGTGACTTCTGTTACGGCAAGTGCGACAAAATCCGGTCGTGAGATCAATACAAAGAACAAAATCAACGAAATTATGGTGAGCACAAGTATGAGTATGCCAACGAAGAGACCCTTGTGTGCTCTTGCACAATCCACGGAATAATGATGCGGTGAACGTTTCATCGGCGAGCTTATCATCTGATCCGGTCGCTGTGGCGTTGGATGTTGGGGCCGTGAAATGCTACGCCACATGACATATAATATGGCCGCGCAAATTAATGAGTATTCGATTGTACACGGAAATAGAAATGGCGATGCATCCTGCACTAATGTGCCAATTATGTTCGTACGTCGACACTCAAAGATCTGATAGGGACCCTTTAAGCCGCGCGGCATACGCAAGTGCGCTGTACTATCGGCAGTGGCCAGCACGGCTGTATGCCCACGCGAATGTCCTGGTATACGATGCGAGATGCGCAATGTACGATTCTCTGGATTGTAGAACGTAAGTATCTCGTGCTTTGTTTCCTGAATGAGCACATTTAGCCAGACAGCAAGATTTGTGCCGATCATATGCATGAGACCAAAGCGTGCGATTATCTTATAGCGATATACTTTTATTTGCTAAAATTTCGAAATTTTAATACAATCAAAGTCAAGTTGTGGGCAAACGCTTTTCGATAAATTTTACTTACCTCATTGTTAAGAAATATGAAATACATTTGTATAAAGATGAAAGCCATGCGTGTGGCGGGCGTTAGCGCGAGCAAAACATTGTGACACTTTGTATCCGGATTGAGCTCAAAATACTGGCCAAACTCAAGTCCCGAATAAATCATGCTGCCAATGCCAAAAGCTGCCGCAAAATATTGTGTTACGATATTAAGTTAGCGTCAAGAGCTCAAGATATAAAGAGATAGAACGCCACAATGTAAGCAAACTCACCTACAGCGCCCATGCGCAAATAGAAGCTACCATAATGATGCTGACGTCCGAGAGGCGAGAGCAACGACGGCCGGCGCACGGGTATGACAGTTGGCATGTGCTTGCGATGGGTCGATGTGCTGTCCGTGTCGGTCTCATCCATGCTATCAGTGCTGGCCGAACGTACCTTGGCGGATTTCGTAGGCGAAGCTACGTGCGGTAAAAAAATGTTACAAGAATTTAACATGTGTAGCGAAAAATAATTACTTACCCATTGTGACTGGCAATTTGGGACGACCCCAAAGCAACGTCGCGTACATAAAAAGCAAAAATATCATGCTGCCAATGTATAAATACAAATAATACACCTGTAAAAGGAGATAAACCCCAAGATCATAAGTTTCTAATTAGAAGACAAGCGATACTCGTGCTTACCTCATAGAATGAGGGCGGTATATAAGTCGATATAACCTCAGCCATTGGGAAAGCAATTCCCATGACGACTAGCAGTTTACCATACAATGCCGAGAAGAGTGTAGCCAGAGCATCGCCGCTATACGTAAGTGAGATATGAGAAGAAGAGAGTTAGTAGCCCCAACGCACTTAAATAAATCTGGATAGCTTACGCCTTGACACGCGGCATTGGTGGATAGATGAAAGAAGGTCGATGCGTGCGCTTAATTGCCGGCAGCACGGGATAATTGGTTAATTGATGCGAGTGATACATGAGTGCCAAGTGGCCAGTCTGTCGCTCACTGCTAACCTCGTCTAGATTTGCCAAATGTGGCAATGAGCTGCCAGGTGACGAAAGTGGATCTGAGCCATCGCCATCGCCGCCACCACCATTATCGCCATCACCATCACCATCACCGCCGCCGCCAGTGATGGTGCCATCATCATCGCTCTTGTGCGGCAAATTCGATTCGTCGATGGTGACATGATGGTGTGTGGCAGCATCTCTTAAGCGTGCTGTCAGCTTCAAGGGCGACACAGAGGCCGTAACGCTTTCTCCGGGCGTGACAAGCAGTGCAGCAGGCGCTGGCGCAATCAAAGTATGAACAGCTGCGTGTTCAGCATAACGTGATGATGCTAAATCGCCAATATCACGGCCTGGTGGTGGGCCACCACTTCCATTACCACCACCACCACCGCTGCCAATATAGTGGTAAAGGCTGTGTTGTTGTTGGTAAGCGACAGGCACCGTTGGCGTCGGCACACGTACGCTGTGTGTGTGATGGTTCTGATGATGTGGGTGCTGGAACTGATGTGGCAAGTGATAATGATGATGACTGGTCAAATGTGGACGTACGACATGAGGTTGCTGCGTCTGTGCTGTTGTTGTTGTTGTTACTGCCGCTGCAGCGGCTGCTGCTGTTGCAATCACCGGTAATACTGTTGACTTCGATTGCTCATCTTGATATCTCAATGTTGTGGTCGATACTGTCGCTGGTGTTTCGGCACTTGTAGTGTCTGCGCTTGTTATTGGCAATGGTTCAATGCCGGTGCTGCAAGTGGAATTTGAACATGACATTTTTAGTTAGAGTGACAAAACTCAAACTCAAATATTTCCTGTTGCTGAAGAAAATTTTATTAAACCGATTGCGAACTTGTTGTTAGTGCGTTGAACATTTGCCAGCATTTAAGCGACAGTTGATGATTTCGATGGCTGCTGCTTCTGTTGAGTCTGTTGAGACTGTTGAGACGTCACAATGGCAATGTCACTCGGTACACTGGCACAAATTGATTTTTGCGAGTTTTGCAGACATTATCACAACGTATGTGTGTATGTATGTTTGTATGTGTGCCTGTCGGTAAGTGAATGATCATAACAGCAGATAACAGCAACTACAACTACAACAAGAACAACAACGATGATCATGTTGGTCTCCCTCTAGCATAGACTTAATTGAATAATGCCATTAAATGAAACTGCTCTTTGTTGCTATGCCATACAACATATCTATATATCTACAACAACCACAAAATATCTCATTGTTGTTGTCACCGTTTGCTGCTGCTTTAACTGCTCTTTCACAAAATCGAATGGCAGACACTTCCGTTGAGCCATGAAAGAGCTTCAACGTTGGACAGACAGCAAAGTAAAGCAAACAAACCTAAGATTGGTTTCGATTCCATTTCAATCAACTCAGCATAAGTTAACTTATCTCAAACTATTCCGCTCTGTGATTTGTCACTGACACAGCACAGCAAACATTTCAAGCCTCTCGTCATAATCATCTTAAATTCTAGTGACATGCGTGTGCCGTTTGCGAAAGCGATCAACAAGCAAATAAGCTGCGACGCGTGCCTCAGACAATCTGATCAATGTTGTCTAGCAGCTGTGATGGGCATGAGTATGCACACACGATCAGCTGATCAGCGCATGTCATTCTATCCTATGTCGTTGCATATTTATATACAGGCATAAGTTATGTCCGAGCATTGTGTGTGTGTGTGTGTGTGTGTGTATGTCTGCTAGCACTCATCAACCGCCGACAGCGTTTTGCTAAATTGTACTTAATCACAAGCAAAAAAAAAAATAAAAACGCACTACAAAAATGAGCGAAACACGAGCATGAGCAGAGTGTCAGCGTCACAAGCAGGTGGGGTCAGGTCAGCAGCCAGCAGCCAAAGCAGACAATTCCGACTGACAAACTGTCAGATGTGTCACCATGGCACAACGAGAATAATATAACATGAGTAGACTCAATTTAAAATAATCACTGTCTAGAGGTGATTGTTGTCTAAGTTGATGTATATAGTACACAAACATATGTATATAATATACATAGTTTTTGTTTTTGTTTTTGTTTGTTTTTGGTTTTCCTGTTGCTTTTGATTCGAGTTCAGACACAGTTTTCTTTTCGTTTTACTTGATGCAATAAGCACGGCTCGTGTGTGCTTAATTACTCATTTCGACGTCTAAATTTGAGCGTAATTAAAGATAGTTGTTGCATTTTCTGCCTCTTTTTTTTTTTGTAAAGAATGCAATAAAAGATTAGCTGGGAAATAACAATAAGAGCTTTGTAAAAAAAATGTATGAGGCGATGAAACTGAATTAATAACAATAAGACGTTCTTAATTGGCTGGGAAAATTTTAGGTAGAAAAGTGTGATTGCAAATTGAAACAGAAATTTATGAAGGATCAAGAAATGATAAAAAAACGTGTACGAAAAAAGAAAAGGTAAAATCTCTGCAGTTAAGAGTACTCGGTGTCGAGTATATAAATGAGTATGAAATTATGAACATAAAATGATGAGAATAAAATAATAAGTAAAGAAAAAATATTATTAAAAAAGAATACCACAAAACATATATTTTTTTTTATTTTTTAATGGAACTTTACAATTAATAAAATTTGAGGCACTAGACGGATGCTATGGTATTTGAAGATCACACAATATCAAATGATTATTGTATATATGTATGTGTTTAAATAACAACACATGAGTATGAGTGATTTTCAGAGAAATATTTCTTATTTGCTCAAAAATTTATATCAACCAAGCTCCTCCTGTCCTTTAGTTACACAAGAGACTTTATGGAATAATGGTGAGCCTCAATAAACATCTATTACATATTCCCCACTCTGTTATGTTTGCACAACCTGTTTGTTATGATCACACCCTGTATTAAATAAAGATCTTCAACTACCACTCAACTGAAAGTCTCTTAAAGTCACAGAACTCTGAATTTGAACGCACAAATTGGATTTGCAAGCCCACAATTAGACGAGTGCCTGCTCACTGCGCCGTATACACAACTTGAAGCGCACTTCAGTGTGCCCCACCTAAGACACCACCGCATGACTGACAATACACAATGAAGCCTGAGTATCTGTCAACAAAACACACAAAAAAGAATTCAACAAAAAGCAAGACTGAGTAAAGTGTTTAAATAGTAGAAAAAAAAACCGTTATACAAACAACATTTATTTATAGACAAGCCGACAGAACTAGGAAAAGAAAGATCATAATAAGTGTTGGCAACTTGAGCGCTTAGTTAACCTTGACATGACGTTGATACTGCCGGATAAACAAGTCGACAAGATTACGAGGATTATAAATGAAAGCAACCAACGAATACGTTCATCCTGAGCGCGCATTCTTTGAGTTAAGCACAGATACGATGATATATTTAAAGATGCCATAGATATGAATAAGTAGTAGTTGGTAAGAGGTTGGCAGACAAGCAATGGCAAAATGTTAATGAATCGGTTTGAGTTGAGCTCCATTGAGCCAGATGTCAATTTGACATGCAAGGCAATGCATACACATGTGTCTGTATGTCTGTGTGCCTGTGTGTTTGGGTGCCTGTGCTTGTGTCTTTATTAAACCACACTTGTTTACAGATTTTGAAAAGCGTGCTGCATACATTCCAGCGCTGCTTAGGGTTGTTAACCTCAACGTAGCAAAGTGCAGCACTGCCTTGTGTTGTACTTTACTTAGGCTTGTGGTAACTTTTATATTCAACAGTTTCACGCCAACAACGACGACGCGCACACTAACTATGCGCCTAAACGACCGAACGACCATTGAGGACATACTCGGCAGCGCTCTCGGCATACAATAGCAGACGGCAGAGCGCACAAAATTGTGCATTTGTTTGAGTTTTTTTTTTTTTTTTAATACAATCCAACCGAATAGAAAAAAAAAACAATTTCCCGCTTTTGCAACAACAAAAGTAAATATGAAAAAAGAAAAACAGGCGAGAATAAGTGAACGACTCGCGGCGTAGAGAACAACAAAAACAAACAAACAAACAACAAAAAAAAAACATGGAGTGAGCAAGAAAAACCAAAACACGAACATAAATAAAAGTTTCATTTAGGAGCAAATTTGGTACGCTAAAGTTGACAAAAGACGCACGGCACAATGGGAGTGTTGGCCGGAAGTGCAACGTTAGCGATGTGCTACAACAAGACCATGATCGATGCCACCCAACAGTCGAAAGTTATAAGCGGATCCTTTTTATATTATATTATATTATGCTTAAATGGAAAAATAACATTGCCAAAGTTGTAAGGCACTCGAACCCAATGACGTTTTAGAAGAAAAGTAGTCAACGCCGTAGTGAAACGGAACGAAACGATGGCCATCACTAGCGCAAGGAGTTCTGAGTTAAATGTGTTTTTGGGCAAACTGCCAGGCGCTGGTTGCTTTTGAATGTGTGACACAAGGATATACAAAAATGAACAAAAGTAAACAATAAATTTTCAATTGACCTATTTCGCAAAAGGACAGAAACCATGGGCGTGGCACAGGATAACGTTCAACAAACCCGAAAATACACAAGCAAATAATTGCGCTAACAGATTTCGCAAATGCAAACAATGAAGGGCATAATTAAGATACATACTTCTACTGTGGTGCCTTGAGAAAAGCAAATGATCGAATCAGCGAGCAAGCGAACAAGCGAACAAAAGTACGTATAAATAAATAGAGCATTTTTCAATGGGAAATGTTGAATCCAGTAGGTTGAGACCATAGGTGCTGCAATGCCAAGCGATGGCAGTCGTTTGTGCCATTGCTACTGGGCAGGCCATTAAACCATTGAGAGAGATTACATCAGCATAAACACAATGACTAGTCTATGTCGACGGCAACACGGCTGCTGTTGATGCAAAGATGACAGCAATATGTCTCAATGGCACATGGCGCTCAGTCGCCAATCTAGACACGCCTCGTCCCGCGCAGCTTTAATTAGTTGCAAAGCGCTTTTGTACGACAATGACGAGGACATGATGAGCGAGTAACGAGCATTGAAATCAACTAAAACTATAAATTCAGGCTGTAACTGAACGACATTTACATGTAACATGTCCTATACAAAACGATACGCCGTCGGGCGACCCCGTGCAGGAGCCAGTGTTGCAAAGCAAGTCGTCGTATCGGTGTCGTTGTGCGCAGGCAGGCAGGCGCTACGGTTTAACGACTCGAACGACTTGTGAGGGTGTTGCACTGGAAACGTGATGTTTAATTAATGCAAAGTGTTGCAGGCGTTTAGAGCTACAGCAATCGAAACAGCAACAGAAAACCGAATCAAAAGCCTGAAAGTCGCATGCAGCGGTAGGGTAGAGCGGCAAGCATGCCGAGGCGCATAAGTGGCGTAAAGTGCAATTTAATGTTAGTCTAGTGTAATGTTGTCTCGTATAGCACGAAGCTTACGATTACAACAACAACAACAAAACCGACGCCAACATAACGTAGTACATGCAACACATGCAGAGCTCTGTCACATGCCTCGCGGCTAGATAATTTGTTTATGGCGTTACAAATAGCAGCAAAGGCTTATACAATCTCCGACTCCGACTGGCTGGTGGCGGCTTGCAATGGTGACGCAACCAACAATAACAAAGAGCGAAAAATCAATAGCGCCTATTACGGCTGCACTTACCTAGAAACTGGCGCCGTCTGCTGCTGTTCCGCCATCAAAGCGCTGATCTCCTCGTCAACTGCCTGGACCGGCGAAGCCGTGCTCGCTGCTCTAATCGGTGGGCTGCTGATAAGCGGTGGACTGTAGACGCGCGGTGGACTCGTTATGCGCGGTGGACTATGCATGATGCGCGGTGGACTCTTGGCCACCTCAGGCGGTGAACTGCGCATCGGTGGTGGCGATGGCATCGCTGGTGCGCTTTCGGCCAGTGGTGGACTTTGCATACGTTCTGCCGCCGAAATCGAGCCAACCACGTTGGATGAGGCAGCACTATGCTTGGATTTGATCGAGAGCGCGGGGCTCTTCACTGACTTAATGGAGGCTTGCGGTGACAGTACACCGGTGCCACCGCCAACGCCTGCTGCGACGCCAGAGGCAATCGAAGCTGCAGCAATGCTGCCGGCACGTGAGCCAAGACTGCCGCGTACACTGCCGCTGCGACTGCCACTGCGACTGGCATTGCTGACGCTACCCGAGCGACTGACGCTGCGACTGGGCGCACGGCTATCCGGCTGGCCGGGCGAGCCGGTTGACACAGCGTGTAACGGTGTCTTATCCACAGTGATGGGCACACGATCTGTTGGTATTTTCTCAATTGATATTTCATCTGTATCGATTTTGGTAGCGTCTTCGGCACCATCATCGACTTCATCGCCGGCCTCTTCGTCCTCATCTTCACGTTCATCGTCGGCATCGCCACCGATACCATTATCGTCGTCATCATCATCTTCGAGACCCGCGGGCGGCGGTATATTGGCGAGTAACATGCCCGCGTCATCGTCAAGTTCGGCAAAGTGCTCTGGCGGTGGCGCTATGATCGATGAAGCGGAATAACCATTGCTTGGCGGCGTGGTGATCGTCGTTGACTCATCCTCATTGTCTAACGAGCGATTGTATTCTTCGGGCATAATCTGTCTGCCCGAGAGTGTTGCCTCCGGTGGCGGCAATTGCTCCTGTGAAATGCTAGCAGCAGCTAGTGCATTCGCTAGCTCGCGGTTTAGTTCAGCAGCGCCAGTGCCGCCGCCGCCGCTCGATATTGTGCAACTGGAGAGTGGTGGCGAAGCGACAACGACGCGTGCAGCGCCGCTGCTGTTGCTGTGTTGCGGCAATGGTGGCGGTGAGTTCGGTTGCGACTGATCGCTCTCGGAGGGTGGGGTAAGCGGCGGTATTTGTGAGATGTGTGTGGCCGGTGGTGAAACAATTTTCGTAATGCCCAATTGTGGACACGGTGGTGGTGTGACTGGCGGTGACGGTGAGGTCGATGGTGATTTTGTTAGTGGTGGCGTTACCACTTGTGGTCCTTTATCAGGCAGCATATTGCTGCTGCCTTGCACATACGACAGGTTCAATGGCAATGGCGGCAGTGGCGGCGGAGGCGTCGACTTCTCATCATTATCATCATCTTCCTCGTCCTCGTCCTCGACCTCCTCTCCATCATCGGCATTGGCATCGGCATCGCAATCGACATTTTCCGCAGTTTCGCCATTTTCTGCCGTGATTTTGACAGACGGCGTTAATAGCACCGCCTGTGGCGGCTTAACTTGCTCCGTTTCTGCACGTTCATCATCATCCTCGACATCGGTCACGTCCATGCTTGGCGACAGCGGCGGCGGTGGTATTAATTCCAATACCGACGTTGTTGGCGACACAAGTGGCGAACTTAGATCTTGACTAGCTTGTTGTTGTTGCTGCAGTTCATGCAACAGTGGCGGCGGCGTTGGCGGCAAATCATCCGTTTCTGTTAACGTCGGCAACGGCATCGCCATTGAGCTGACCAATGGTGGCGGGCACATCATTAGCACCTCCTCGGACAGCGTTGCCGCCGTCACGCTACTCATGCTGGCCATAGTAGGTGGCAAGGCGCCTGTGGTTGTAACCATTGGCGGCGGCGGCGGTGGCACACTATTGTCCACCTCCTCGATGTCAGAATCAATGCCTTGGGCAAAATCCATATAGAAATTATCACGCGAATCACTCGAGCCGCGCCGTAGCTTTAGCGATAAATCCGGAGAGCTGTCCATGGCAGCCACGCCTTTTGCTCTGCTACTCTCCGCTCTGGCGCGCTACTGGTCTGAACACGGCAGACTAGGTTCTTCGGTTCTAGTCTTTGTTGCACGCGCAAGTGTTTCTTTTGTTTTTTGTTTGCTTATTGATACACTAAAAATGTCTTTTCAACCGTTATTTTTTTCTTCTGTTATTACACGAACGTTGTTGTTTTTTTTTTCTTAATTTGATTTCTTTCGAATTAATAAAATTGCACTCATTCACTGTTAAAACTGCACAAATGCGTGTGAGTTTTTTTTTTCTTTTTATTTTTCCAACTTTGCTCAGTTTTGATTTACGCTTTACATTGTCACTTGAAACTACTTGGTGTCAATTTCTTTGCGTATAATTTTTTTTGGCAACCTTTATTGCATCTTCTTCAGCGTGTTAGCATCATCGTCGTTTATTGTTTCCTCAATGCTCATCGTGCTTGTCGTTGTGGTTGTCTGTACACATATACAAACGACGACATAAGCATTTTCTGTATCCCTAAAATATTTAACGAAGTCAAACATGTACACGCACACACACACACACACAAGCACATAAGCAAAATAAAGTGTACGAAAGCGCGTAGTACGAATGAGCGAACTAACTAACAAATGAACGAGCAAACGAACGAGCGAACGAATGAGTGAGCATACTTATATAAGCACCCGCGAACACCAAGTCATACAGATAGATTGCAAAGTACAAACACACGCAGGCGAAAACACACGACACACACACGCTGCCACTTCTTTTTCATATACATATACACAAACTCACACACACACACACACTCAAACAAGATGCTCGCTCTACGAACGTAATTCAACGCCTTCGTCTCCGTTGTCGTCGTTGCCGTCCTAGTCATCGGCCTACTTCCTCTTCCTCATTCTCTTCCTTATCATCCTTGTTCTTGTTCTTTTTCTTTGCATTCGCTTTAATTTGCTTCGTTTCGTTCCGGTCAACTTGTCGCACTTTCAGGGCGTCGCTGCTATGCTCCAACGCCGCAAAGCGTCGCACAAAGTGAAACAAAAGCAGGAATAACAAGAAGGCACGAAAAGGCAAGAAAAACGAAGCGAAGCTTAAGAAAATAGAATTGAAAAAACATTGCATACTTTTACGCACTTGAATGACTTCGTTGCCAATTTACTTTTTCTTCGCCTATCGTTCGTTTGCCACGATTTCTTTTCTCATCTTTGTTTTCCTACGCAGCAACTTGTTTGTGTGTATGTTTGCCAAAAAAAAAAAGGATCAAAACGCAAAAGCCACGCGTAACAAATTGTTCGAACAAAGAAAAAAAAACAGAAAACAGAAAACAACCCCATAAGCAAATAACAGCCGCCAACGATATGGTCGTGTTCGGATATGTTTGCGTATGCGTGTGTGTGTGTGTGTGTGTGTGTGTAATCTAATTCGAATACTGTGCGTAGTATTTTGGTCCACAGTGATGGAATGAAACAGCGGCAACCAAACAAGTCATGAGTTAAAATGAAGACAGCGGGACGTTGATTTTCAATTGAGTACAGCAATGCAGTATAAAGCGAAACTTTGCCGAGTTTCTGTTATGTATTATATTCATGCAATTTAAGAACGCATTAAATGCGAATGAAAACCGCCACACAAAAGTTGCGCATTGACTTACTGACCAAGCGTTGCGGCCGCAGCAACAGAAACAGAAACAGAGACTTCAAAAGCTTGTGGGTGGGTGAGTGTGTGTATGTGTGTGTGTGTGTGTGAGTGTTTGCGAAATAGCGATAGATAAGTTAAATTAATAGAAATACATACATTCACACAAACACTCACATGCACATAGGCATATAAAAACCGCCAAAGCTTCGGGTCAAGTTGTACAGGCTGACCTAATTGAAGCGAAAGTGTTTTAAGGCTTTTAAAAAATATTTGTGCAAAAATATAAAGTTCAAGGATAACGATTAACAATTTTGGCACTTCTTTCGCGATTATTTCAATCACTTTTTAAACACAATATCATTTTCCAAGAAGAAACATTCAGGTTTTCATTCGAAATCATTTTACAAACATTAACAAGTATAAGTGAATTTTTGCATAATCATTATAAATAAGTACATAAGTATGTAATTATTTATTTATATTTGTTTGCGCCGAAACCAAAACAGACAACTTTAACAAACTCTTACACAGCCGCTGATAAAAAAATGCTGAACATTCAATTTAGAACAAGCGCACAAACAAAAATCACTATGTACAATTATTTTATTTAAACAAATAAATTATACGTGTGTGTGTGGTCTGTCTGTGTAGCAATGCCGCTATTATTAATGGTTTCCTGTATAACTATGACAGTGATAACGAGTTCATTTAGTATAACAAAAACGTTGCATTTGCAAAAACCGTAACACGCACACACATTTACACACAATACCATACGAGTTAAGAAAAAAAAAAAACTACGAAAAGACCAAGTAAAAGTAGAAACCATGAGCGCAGAACAGCAGCAATTAAGGATATGCTACACAAAAGCTGTACAACTAACGGTATATATGTACATATGTAAGAGCGTTTCAACAAACTAGAGAAAGCCTAACGAATTGTATTGAGAACACGTTCACAGTTTTTCTCACTTTCGACTTTGGTTTTCATCACTTGCTTTGAAGCGTAAAAAAAAAAAAACAAATTTTGTAAAAACAATTCTCTTTAACTCCTTACTTTGTTGATTCTTTTGTTTTGTTATTATTTTTATTTTGCTCTTTTAATTATTGCGAAATATTTAACACCGAACGAGATGCTATTACACACTCCTGCCTCGGCGATACTCAAATGCAGAATGAAATGTGATGAGAAACGATGCGATGCGACACAATACGATACGCATCCAAGGAGCTCAAGTTACATTTGCCACAAGTATGCACCAAGTTCTATAGACACATACGACCTTTATTTGTGTTGTGCTTCATACCTTTCTTAGCCGACAGCCCTCGTCATCCTTGGCCCCAACCTAGCAACTTGAACAAACGACTAGTATACTGTCGTATGTATTTCCTGTTCAAAAAATTTTCGGATTTTCAGAAGAGAAACAGAGGCTTCTTAATGTGTTATTGAAATGACGTATGTTCCCAGTAGTCACATGAGAACATATGCACGCCTTATTTGCGGTTGTTTATTATTAATTTTTATTAGCCAGTTTTTAAATTTAGGATTAAATTCTAGAATTAATATAAATATTCAACTTCTGTTTTCGTGAGAATTCACTACAAGAAAGTATAATACATTAATAGTTATCAGTATAAGTTTAACCAAGGAGTTCAGCACAACAATTTAACGGTTCTTTACGATGCTACAAATTTGCGCAGAAAGTCTTTCACCCAACTGTGCGAAAGTGATAGAATAACTTTTTTCGACAACAAAAAGCTGCTTGCTGGAAAATTTGATTTGATTTCTATGTATATCAGTGCTGCCACTGCTTTTTCTGAATCTGCAAATATGTCCATTTTATTCTCTGGCAAGAGAGTATTAACCTTTTAAATGAATTTTGAAGATCGTGAAGATAAAAAATAACACATTTTCTGCTATCGTTATGACAAATCGGCCTGTTTATTTTAGTTTTATTGCAATTATTTCCATATAACATATGGCACTTTGGGTAGCGACAAAATAGGTACAATCATTCGTTGATAAAAGTGGCTGCACTTAATCTCACTGAGAGGCCTTGGTGTGCACTTGAACTATGTTAAATGGAATTGCAAGTAAACATAAAACATACTATCTAAACTATAATTTTTCAAAAATCTGAATTTTTTCATTTTCTAAAAGGAGAATATTTCAGAAGTATTCTCTATTTCGGACATATTGGACAATTATTAATGGAGTTATGGATCTCTGTAAGGTGCCATCGCGACAGCTTAAAAAAGAAGTTAAAACTTAAACCTTTTATCCAGATTTCGCATCGAAAAATATTAAAAACTATTATTGTGCCAAACGGAGAGCTACCATTTTTTTGTGTTAAAAATAACTTTTTTTTTCTATAGTAGCTCTTGTAAACATGAAGTTAAATAATTTTTTTTGTGAACTTTAAATGAACATAAAATCAATTTAAGAAAATTTAATGTTGTTAAGCTAAGACAAAGACAAATAGTTAATATTTAATACCACCAACCATAAAAACATAATTGTTAAAAAACGATTTTGACTTTCTTTTTATATTGTTAATCATGAGCTTCTTTATTGATTTATTTGATTTGATTTATTGAAACTTTTATCTTAAACGTCTAACGACCTAAATAAGTGTATAGTTTTAATTTAATTAATTATTCATATATTAATTATCAATTGCATTTATTAATTAACGATCGGCTTTCGTAACTCTCATTTCGTTTTTCTTATATTTTTGTTCATTACGTTTGTATTTATACAAAAAATATAATTTTTAAAAATAAATTCATTAACAATTCATACTTTAACAAAACTGGGAACATTATTATTAAAATTATTTAAATAATATTATTAATTTATATATGTATTTCTCATAGTCAATTATCATCAGGAATCTTTATTAAATAAGTTTCAGCTTAAAAATTATTGTTAGAAAATCATTTAACACAACTAAAGCGAACAATGATTATTTTAAATTTTGTATATTTAATAAAAACAAAGGTTTTTTTTATAAAAAAAAGTAAGTATTGAAATAGAATGAGTGTGCACTTAATTGCTATTTAAAAAAAAAATTGGATTTTTTATTTTTAACTCTTTTACCGCAAGTTTTCAAACTCGTATTACTTTGGTATGTTTTTTTAACTATTTAAATATTGCATAAATACTTTTAAACATCTACGATTTTGTTATCTTTCTTACTAATTTTTTTGGTTAAATCTGTTTTTTATTATTTCAAGTCTCATCAACGAATCCAGCTTGTTTTTTTTCTTTTTTTACTTGAATAAATTTGGATTTCTCCTTTGCCGTTTATCTATTTTGTGGGTGGGCCTCCTTAATATAGGATTAAACTTAATTTTCTTTTTGCTGTTCATTAGATTTTTGTTATATTTTATTAAATTTTATATTTAATAAACATGAATTATGTAATTGAAAATCCTTTACACATTTTTTGGTTACCTTTTGGTCATTTTTATATATAACGCAATCGTTGTTGTTGGTTTGTTTACTTATCAAAAACTATGAAAAAAACAAAAAGAAAATAATTAGAAGATTTTTTTAAAATGTCAAATTCTTTATAGCTTAGCGAAATTTGATCTTAAGCAAGAAGTAGAGGAGAGCAAATATTTTTTTCATATTATTTTTTTTCGTTATTAATAATTTGGTTTTCATTTCTTTTTTCGTATTTTGTTTAGAAAAGTGTAAAAAGAGCATACACAACTTATCTGGAAATATACTAAGAATACACGCTCAATTGTATATAAGAATAAAACGAGTTGAGGTAAAGCCGATACCATAAGTGGTACACCGGCGCCATACCCAACCACCTTTAAACATCGATGACGCTATCATTTTTCTTCATTTCCATCAAGTGCGTCTGCTTAAGCTTCTCCTGCATTTGCGTGAGCATGTCCTGCATGCGTCGTATCTCCTCGTCCTTTTGCAATAGCAGACGATCTGTCTCCGAAATCGCAGCATCGAATCCGTTGGTCGAACTGATAGAATCTCGTTTCAATTTGCCACGTTCACGCAGCGCATGCTGTGATATCTGAGAGATACATTGTGCACGGAAATTTTCATAGTGCACATCCTGAAAAATAACAAGACATTTAAAATTACGCTGTGTCAGTCTCACTCACTATCTATCTCTGTACTCACCTGTGTAGTATCCTTTAAGTCCTGCATGTGTGTCGATATGAGAAACGTGCGCAATTTAATGAAATCACTATGCTCGGGATCCTCGACATTGACCACACCCCAGGGATATTGACGGCCACGCACCTTTTTGCCGGCTACTTCCAAAATCGTGTTGCTACCGACAACGGCAAATGGTATTGACGCCTTGAGTTCACGATCTTGTTGTTTAAAGTCCTCATCTTCATCGGAATCACATTCCGGAAACTGATACAATTGTATATGATTTTCCTCGAGATCCTGAAGTATGCGCTCCTTGAGCTTACGCACTTCCGTCTTATTAAGACAATCAGCCTTGCCAATCACAAGCACAATGTTCACCTTGCGATGCAGACGCCTAATCAGATCAAGATCCATTTGGCGAAGACTGGCATGAAATGTTTATTGATTTCATTAGTCAAAAATAATAATCATTGGGCGAACAGTTAATGCTTACCTGTGACCCCATGACGGCACAAAATACAAACAACAGTGCACACGATTATCTTGAATGTTGCGTCGATTCAGGCCACTCTCATCTGTAAAGTATTGCCGGAACTGCTCGTCAATGTACGCGGTACAGACACGCCAACTATCCTCACAGTTGATCGCATCGCCAAAGCCCGGCGTATCTACAACGGTGAGACGTAAACGAACGCCGCGTTCCTCAATGTCCATAGTTTTCTTTTCAACGCGTGTTGTCTTCTCAATGCGTTCCTCCACATTTGGCATCTGTCGGTTCTTATAGAGATCGCCCAGAAAAAGGCTATTGACCAATGTCGACTTGCCGAGACCAGATTCGCCGACAACCATAAGCGTGAATTCGAAGCCGCGCTTGACCGACTTGCGATGCACTTGTTCCGGCAGTGTGGCAAAGCCGATGTAATCGCGATCCTTATCGAAAGAAGGCGTTTTCGCTAAGGAAGAGAAATGATATACATAAGTGAGTGTGTAATACGTGAAAGTGAAAGAACTAAGGTGAGTGTGTCGTGAGAAAAGGTAAACAATTAAATAATGGGTAAATTAGACAATAAATGTCGCTCGCACTCAGTTAAACTCACACAGAAGAGCTCTTCTTTGATCAAAGCCAGTTTGAGTCGAGTCGAGTCGAGGTTGATGGCGCGTGTGTGCGTACGGCAAAGTAGCATGCATGGACTTGTTAAAAAGACTCAGATAAATCAGCCAAGTGCACTTCATTAGCAGCAACGCAACGAGCAGACACGGAGCGAAATTTCAAAACGGAGTTTGAGGCGTGAGACATGGGTATGGGTGTTGTGTGTTGTCGTGCATACGAGTGTGTAAAAAGTGCATGACTTGAGGCGACAACAACAACAACAATAAAAGAATATTAAAACAATAACTGTCAGCCATTAACAACAGTAACAATAACAACGTTGAATGCGCTCATTAAACGCAAAAGTGTCAGCACATCGCACATGCTTGAAGTGTGCTCATATTTAGTTGTAGGTGAGTGCGCCGTAGGGTGTACCAAGTCAGCTTAGTTGCTTGTTATACAATTTCAACAAACACAAAATGTCACCGAAATGAAAATGAAAAAAAAAAAAAACTTTTTACTACTTACACATTTTTTTGGATTGTGATTTTTCTTTGGTAGCTCGTTTGTAAATAGTTAATGGCAGCTTGTTTAATAATGATTTTCTGTTTTACACACTTTGTGAAAACAACAAGATTCTTGCACTAGCTTAAGCACTTAAAAATGTTTTGTTCTTTTTTTGTCAATGGTCGTTTTTCTTAATTTATGGTTTTTTTTTTTTTAGCTTATTTAATTGATTAGTTACACATACATATGTTTTGCTTAGTTTAGGCAAAAACAAAACAACAATACATTAAAAACAATAACAACAATTTTTGTTAGGCGATAGAAAAATTCCCCGAGTTTATTGAACACTTTTATTGTTTGAAACGCCTTGAAACTAAAAAATACAAAACTTGTCAACAGTCAAATTCGCACGCTCTCCTTTGCATTCACTCTCTCACTGAACGCACACGCACACAGGATAACGGTTTTGCCGCTCATCAACTACAGTAGCTGCTACTCATTCGACACGACACCAGGCGCCCTAAAAAAAACTTTGTTGAATGACTGCGCAAACTCATGAGAGCGCAAAAGGCCAGGACGATGTATTCTCATTTATTCTCTTTCTCTCTCAGGCTGACGGCTTTTTCAGAAGTATGCTTGAAAGAGCTGCAACAACAACTAGAACGCCACATGACCATTTAAGGGGGTTACATCGAATCGAATCTGATTGAATTCTACAACATATCTGAAATGTTGTCCAAAATCAAGTCAATCGGAGTAAAAGTTTAGCAGATAGAGCCTTAGGAAATCCACCCACAGTTCGGCTTAGCTTTGAACTTTAAACAGGTTTTGCTTGAAACATTATTTTAAAATGGGTTGTCAAGGATCCTCAAAAACTGCTGATCCGATCGTGTTGAAATTTTTTACACGTCATCGTTCTATTAGCCTGTTTTTGAACGAAGCGTTTAGTTTTTGGATTTTCACATTTTTTTTTTTTAAATCAAAATGTGGTCGAAAAATTATCATAATTTCAAAATTGCAGAATATGTTTATTTAATACGAATATTTAATTTAATAACAAGTTTGGATAAAAATTTTGATTTGTTGTATTTTTACATTATTTTTCCACGTCGGAAACCCATGCAACCCCTTAATGAGTGCCACCACCAAGGAAAACATTCGCAGCACAGGGTGCCTCAGATTCTGTCTGACACAACGTGATTGCGAATATTTTTATTTGTAGAAAATTCGTGACAAAATGAAATGCATTTCAATGCAGTTAAACGCCCTCTCTAAATGCACTCCCTTAGACGCGACCGTCGTGTGCCACCCTCACGAAGCACTTGTGAAAAACGCAGAACAAAAGGGGGAGAGTCATGTGAACCCTATTAGAATTATAACAACAACAGCATCAGCAATACTATTGACACTCGCATATGGTCGTTGTTGTTGTTGCTGCTGCGACTTTTGGTGTTCGTCTCATGCTATTCGCTGGCAGAATATTGAGCTTTCTTATATGTATTTAACGATAGCAAAGACACAAAAATGAAACGCATCAAATCAGACATAAAAGTAATGATCAGTAACCAAAAACAACAACAATTGATTTCTTCTATGGTAGAATGAAGTTTTCCTCTTCCAATTTTTGTATGTGGCCAAATAGACATATGGTCAGAACTGAGCGATTAGAATGTCAGACGGACATACATACGTAGATATCTACATCGAGCTCTGCTTTATTCTATAATCTTTATATAGTCGGAGTTGTCTTGTTCACTGTGTGAAGAGTACCGAAAAAAAAAAACAAACAAAAGATAAACATTTTTTAATCATAAAAAGTTCTTTGTGTAAACACGAAATTCACATAAAGCCAATGAGACGCCAAGTAAAGAAAGGAGTATACTCAAAACCAATCTGCTCAGTAAACAAGACACGATGATGAAAAATAAGATAATAATAATAATAATAACAACGAAAAAAACTGCGAATACTTTTAGATACAAACATGCATGTGCATCTATGTACATCAAGATACATAATTATATACACAAGGGCGTGTGTGTGTGTGTGTGAGTGTGCGAACTGAAATAAAACAAGATCGGTTAAGGACTGTTTTGTTGTAAACAAAATTTCATTGACATACACAAAATAGCGCAGCTCAGCATTAAATGCACTCACGGATACATTTCGTTGCTAAAGTGGGTGGAGCGGTGGCACGCGCTAACATGTGATCGTATTGATGAAGGTGTTCCGCCAACCAAACACCCACCCACCTATCCAACACGCCCAACACCAGCCAGCAAGCGAGCCAACACATGTCGTTCTTTCGTTCCATTGACACGTGGCAGATACAAATGTATCTGTGTTTGTGCGTGCATCTGCAATCGCCCCCACATGCATTTGTCGGCGAATTGACATATTTATGATTTTCTATTGAAATTCATTTAATACGCGTGTGTAATAATACACGTTTGGTGCGTGTTGTCTCAATTTAAATGTATCTGTATTAATGTATATGAAACAAACAGCTTGTCAAACACTTTAACAATGTGATAACAAACATATGTCAAATTAATTTTTACAAAAGCATAAACTGAATCTAAGCCATTCAAGATATTTTATCTTAAACACGGTCAGATACTTTTAGAATCAACTGAACATATGAATGATCAAGCCAACGAACTTAACAATTAGCAAAACAATAAAGTTTAAACAATGAAAATTCAATTCGCACGTTAATAATTGATGAATAAAAACAAAAGATACGACTGGCATACAAACAAACGAAGAATAATGTATAAATCTATGCGAATGTGTTAGCATATAATATGATAATATCAACTATTGTGTCATGTTTAATCATAGTTAACAGCTTCTGAGCTGAGATTTTTAAGCAACACATATACAGACAAACAGTCATAGATACTCAAACAAGCAAACGTTCATCATCTTCATTTCAATTAAGTTCAATTTAGTTTTGATTGCAGCACAGTATGAAACAGTATGAAAAAGTGTATATTACAGTATAGAGGCAGAAATTCAGTGTGCACGACTTTGAAATACCCTCCATAGAATATGTTCTGTAATTGTTTGGTGAGCTAAGCGGAGTCCAGACTTTGAACCAATCGATTTAAAGTCGAAATAATGTATTGAAATTAACTGGTGAATTTTATACTAAAGGACATTAGCCATGTTAGCTAAAAAAAAAGGGAAAAAATTACGGCCATGAAAATCTTTTGCAAAAGCCATGAAAAAACAACAATAAAATATCTCAATAATGCCATAAAAAATGTGTAACTCATTAATAGATTTTATGTGTGTGTCTTGTTTATAGCTTAACATAATTTTTCTTTGTCTTTGTTTCTCTGGTTTTTTTTTTTTTTTGTTTTTTATGTTGCAAGTTTATGAACGTACTTAACATCCGTGGCAACAGCAAAAACAGCAACCATAACAAAACCGCTTGCAAGGCAAATGCAAATGAACAGCAGCCAACATTCACCAACAACAACAGCAGCAACGACAACAACAAGAGCAACAACAAACGAAAACGACACTGGTTTCAATTTCTTGTGAGATCGAACGCTGGATCGAACATTTCTGATCAAATCATTGCAACTGCGCCAGAAATAGTTGCTGTACTTGTAATAGCAATAGCAACAACAAAGCCAAAGCCAAAAACAACAGCAACGACAACGACAATTCAGCTGCAGCATTCCACAATCGGCAATACAAACATTCTTTTTATTTTTTTTATGTGTTTTGTTTTGGTTTTGAAATATGCGCTTGGGAATTTTTTCGTTGTGTTATTTTAGACTTTTATGTTCTCTGTTATTTTTTTTTTTTGGAAAATTCTTACTCGAACAGCACGCATTTGCTAAATACATACATGTCTGTATTATGTTTAACTTCGTTCGATTTAAAGTCAAATAAGTTCAACATACTTGACTAAAAAAGAAGATAGAATTAAATTGTTTCATAAATGTTCCTTTCTTTGCATTAGAAATGCATTTTCCTTTCATAAGCACCTGTGTCACAATGCAAAAGCCTTTCTCAACAAGACGGAAGTGGCAACTTCACTTGAACGAGTTGTGTCACAGCAGTGCAGATGGTTTTCTTGCAAGCGGAAGTGTTGTAAAATACTAAAAAAACACTGCATGCGACGGTAGAAACAACAACAGTAAATGGAAATGTTGTTGACAGAAATTTGCAGCATTTTTGCATTTTCATAAAAAAAAAAACATTGAATAATTAAACGATAGAAGTTCCCAACAAAACAGCAAATGGCCGCCCATGTTGCATACGCCATTTTGACCCTTTTATCCATGCATCAAGCATACAATTACTTCGCACACTTCCGGCATTCGATAGACTTTCAGTTAATGTCATAGAGACTTTAAAGTGCGCTTTTTCTTTACGCATACTTCTTTATATGTAAGGATTTGAGATTTGCTGCGGACTTTAATACTCTCCTAATTGAGCGCATAGTTTACAACTGCATGAACTTTCCCACAAGCTTCACTCGCAGGGCACAGCGTGGCAGACGTCATCTATAAGTCAATAGGCTTAATTGTGTACTAAATTGTTTGCTCTATAAAATGTTAATTTTTCTTTTATGTGATGCATAAATTAATTGATGCAAGTGTTTGTAGCTGAAAAGCACTTTTTAGCATTTTAGCATTCGCTTACGAACACGACCAGTGTCATCAGCGCCATCATCATTATTATTATCATAATTATCATTAATATTATACTAGAAGCTACTAAGCACTCATTGAATTTCGTATTATTATTATTGTTGTTTCTATATTAATTCCAAGTTGCCATGCATTCTCATGTAAAAACAAATAAATTATAATAAAAAATTGTCTTATTAGAATATTTGTCTATGCTTGATTGGCAAATGTGTTGAAAAAATTCAAATGAAGACCTTCTTTTTCACACGCTTTTCATTCGTTTCTCTCAATATTTCCTTTCTTTTACGTAATATCATGAGATGCAATAAAAAAAATTAAAAAAAAAAACGATATAAATAAATTGCATCTTCATATTTGCTTGACTTGACGAAAGTTAAGTAACTTCACTTCCTTTGTTATGCATTATTAGACGTTATGATGTCCGACATGCCAGATGTACCAATCTAAGCTTGCAACAAAATTTGTACGCTCCAAAAACGATTAAACTGTCCCAACGGTATGACTAAACAGCATGTACGAGAAACTAGTGATCAAACTAACATAAGCATTGGGCAAAACACAACACACATTGCACACACAGTCAAGCACACATTATCTTATCAATATCAATAAATGTACAAACAGACGAACAGTATTTGCACACCCGTGCTTACATGACGCACACACAAAGGCCAAGCAGCCAACCAGCCAACCAACCAACTAACCAACACATGAAGCATAGACATAGAAAAGCAAATCTAAAACGGTCACAAAGCCAAAAGTGCATGACGAAGTCTGCAATTGTTGCATTGTGCATATGTGCCACAAACACACACGTATTTGTTGTTGTTATTGTTGTTGATGATGATAGTTGTGTGCACTCTAAACTAATATGACATGACATACATACAGTAACTCAATTGAAAACCGCATAAATTGCACATTAGAAGTAAACACAAACAAGGGCGTTATAGTCGAGTATACTTGACAATACAATACCCTGTGCATATGATGGGCAAGACCACGCCCATCTATAATCTAAATGCAAATAAAATGATATATTTATGTTTTAATGATAAACAGAAAATTGCAACACTTTTTTCAATAATCAATAACTTTTATAAATACTTCTGACTATATTTCTGCCCATTTAAAATTTCAAGAACTTCAAGATCAAAAATATGATACATATAATATTTATTATAGATAAATATTTTTAGGAGTTATATTTACCGAGCCTATAACCACACACAATTTGATAATCGTATCACTTATAGTTTACGAGATATAACAATTTATATAAAAAGAGCATTTGAGGGAAAGAGAGGTATGTGATTTGGGATTTTTATAGGTCTGAGTTTGATGAGTCTACCATTCTATTTTCATGATCCATTAATTTTGTGCTTGGCGCTAAAAGTCTTTATAAAAAAAGTGGGCAGTACTGGGCGGATTAGATGGGCACACTATTATTTGTGCAGGGTATAAATATATTAACAATACAAGCAACGAGAACAACTCAAATTAAAAACTTGGTCGAACGAAAACAAAACCAAATAAGAATCGAAATCTAAATCAAGACAAGCGCACCAAAAAATTGAAATAAGCGCATCCCAAAATAACACAAATCGAAACGAAGCTAAACGAAAATAAAGTTGTCAATAGAAAATCTATACAATTTGGACTTAACCATTTATGGTAGAGGCCGGCTTGCAGTTTCAACAACAGAGGCAACAACAAAGACAAAACCATGCCTGATAAAGACAACGGCCAACAGACACAACTCAAGAACGAAGCTGACGCTGACTATTAAACTGCATGTAGAGGAGCGAGAGGTTGGCAAACACTGAGTAAAAAAATATCCGCGGTTATCCTCGTTGAGCAGTCAGCAGAAAAGCCAAATGATATATTTTGCATAACTGGATTTTTGCCGGAACATTTTTTATTCAAATATGTTTTTTCAAACACTCTTTGATGATGTCTTTATATAGAAGCAAAAATGAAGTCATTAAATGCCATCACATACTTAAACGTGGTATCTAATCTGATGCTTAGTTTTACGCGTCGCTGCTGGCGCATATTAACAACATGTCAACTACTGTTATTGTTACTGCGGTCACGTCACGTCAAAGACATCATAAACAGTCATCATCATCGTCATCGTCATCATCATCATCGTTTTAACAACAATTACAACAACATCAAGCAATAAGCCACGTATGAACGAATACACGGTGGGTGGTTGGGTTGTGTTTTGCAGTATTGCGTTGCATTGGCTTATATGTACAGCTACGAACAAAATAATAGGAGTTAACTTCATTGACTAGTTTTAGAAAAGTGTATAATTCTCTGGTTTTATTTAATTGAATTTAAAATGTAAATGATAAAGTGAACTTTTGCCAAAGGCAGACTGTATAAAATACATAGCTCCGTTTTCTCATAAAAGGAAATTTTGTTGAAGTTCACTCCTATTATTTTGTTCGCAACTATAAATACATATATGCTTCTCGCTCTCACACTAACTAAGCAAACGGCCGCATAGCTTAGTCAGTTATGATCGATCAGCTAACTGTGCTTAAATGGGTCGCATAACAAAAACAAAACAGAGGCTAAATGATAGTGAGAAAAGACATCAAGATAATACAAGAGATGATCAGACAGAGAGTGTACATAAAAGTGAGGGAAAGCACAAGCGCTCACAAACACATGCATGTACATATATGTATGTATGTATGTACGTCAACCGCAAATGAGCCATGCAATTTCTGAGAAATGTTCTATGCTGTGTTGTTGCTTTTGGTGGTTAATATTATTTTTCATTGTCATTTTTATTTTTTTTTTATTTTTAGCGAAATTTATGTCACTTTTATATACGGATATATGACGAAGTAAATATTTGTTTAAATAACTAAAGACGTATTTACATACACAATAAAAAACCGCATTGACTTAATTAAACAAATACAAAAGTATTGTTAGCCTTCTTAACTTTGCTGAAATTAAGCAAACAGATACAAATTGAGAAATAGCGTAAAAAGGTAAACAGCAACCGAAAAAAAAAAACAAAGCGAACTAAAACAATAACAAAAATAGTCTTGTGGCTTAAAAAGGAAATCAGGCGAAAGCCAAAAGTAAGACGGCTATATCGAAATGGGCATGCAACTTGTACAAATTCACAAAAAAAAAAAAAAAAAAAACAACACCACTTTCTTGACAGAAGTGCTCGTTCAGCGAAAGGGAGTGGATAGATAGTTGACTAGATAGAATGTAGAAAAACAGCAGAAAGAAAAAAAACAAACAAGTTTTACTTACGTTTCGGTAATAATGGCGGTCTATATTTCATTGCATTGTTGTTGTTGCCATTTGCAACAATGTTGCTGTTGCTGCTGCTGCCACTGAAATTGTTGTTGCCATTACCATTGCCATTGACATTGTTGGTATTCGTACTATTAGTGCAAATGACGCTAGCAAGATGTGAACGACTGTTGCTGCTTATATTCATCATGTTGTTGTTGGTGTTGTAGCTCTTTCCGAATGGCACACGATCGACAACGCTACCGGCAACGGCACCGGCACCAGCACCAACACTGCTACCAGCGGCCGCACTGCCGCCGCCCAAAAGGCGTCGCTGCTGTAGGAACGCCGTTTTTGCAGACTTTCGCTAACCGCTGATCAACACTGAATTCGATTCAATTCAAGCGTAACTTACTGATGTCTTGTTGTTGACTACAACAACAACGACAACAATAAAAGTTCACGTATCGATTTCGTAAATGTTGTAGTTTTTGTTGTATTTGTTTTTTTTTTTGTTTCGTTGTACGTTTTTCCACACTATTTAATTACACATTTGCGTTTGCGGATCTTTTCTCTTCTTGTCTTTCTTTTACACTTTTACTTTTTTTTATTTTTTAAACGTTCACTTTATGCGTTGATCTTTGCAGATTTCTAAGCTAATAATGAAGTTATGATTAAACATTTACAACAATAACAACATAAACAACTGAAATTGCTTTTCTTTGGCAATGTGTCTGCTTATTACCCGCTAAAAGAACACGTACAAAAACAAAACATTACAAAAAATTATTCGCAGACACGCTTCAGGGTCTCAAATTCACCTCTAACTAGATCTTACTTGAGACTGGCGCGTGTTGTTGTTCGCTTTGCCGCGAGAATATTAAGAAAAAAATATAAAAAAATCACATTCGATAAAAATTTAAAAAAATATATAAAAAAAAAATCACATTCGATAAAAATTTAGTAATTTTTTTTTACGCTCAAAGGGATTTTTTTACTTTAATTTCAAATCATGTTTTTTTTTTATTATCCGTTCTACTATTTGAAGTCGTATTTATGTATCTTACTTAGTCAATTTATATCTCAACAACTCATAAATACAACTGTTGAGTATTTGAACATTAAAATAAAAGCAGACTTCTTCTGGTTCTTTTGCTTTTCGATCATTTGTGCAACTTTTTCATTGTTTTTTTTTTACTAGTAACGGAATGAAATTGAGCAATGTTGTCAAAGATTTGTTTTTTAGTACCAACGCTAAGTGTTATTGTGGTAAGTTTATCTCGTTTTGTTGGTTTTTTATTTTTATTAACTTTTATCGCAATACGTTTTTGCTTTTCTGCGATAATGCAAAAACCACGGTGACAGGCATAGACACACGCACACACACACACACATGCAGAGTGACTAACTGCACTTGACTGTCAATTTGTGTCAAATTATAATGAACAAGCAAAACAACAACAATAACACAGCTTAAAACGCCCACTAAATTGGAGATGCTCTCACACTCATGTTTATTGTTTTGATTTGTATAGTTTTTATCCACCCTCTATTCAAAATATAGCACGCATGCGAAATTTTGTAGGGCTTCCTAAGCTTAGAACAAACATTCAATGGAAATAAAAACCGCAACTTTGCTTTGAATGAATTCTATAAAAATACAAAATGTATATACACATGGGCATATGCATGAATAAAATGTCCTGCAGTTAAGGGTTAAATGTTGTGCAATATTGCAACGAAATGAATTCTGTGTTGGTGTGTTGTATGTGATTGTGTTTGTGTGTACGTGTGTTTTTTAACCAAAGGTGTTGGTAGTAGGAGTTGAAGAGGGCGGTTACAGGCTCTATGATTTGCTTACACTGCTGACACAGTTTATGATCATTCAAAAAAGAAAGCAACATAACTGTTAACTTCAGTACAACTCGAACCCCTCTAAGCACATATCTCTCGATCATACCCACAATTTCATATTTTCACTGCATTTGAAAATTTGCACGTCGTCATTACCTTGACCTACCCGTAACTAAGTGTTGTTATTATTGTTGTTGTTCTATACTGCACTTCATCGTTCGCTTTTGATCAGAAAACACACATTCACTCATAGAATACAACTACAAACTTGCACCTTATGAAAAAAAAAAAAAAAAAATATGTGTGACAACTCCAACAAGAAACTAAATAAAATTAATTTTAAGCAAAAAAAACACACAATCAACGCGCGCTTTACCTTTAAAGGGATTTTTTCAAATTATAAAAGCGCGCACCCGTGCACAACCTCACACCGTTAAAACCGTCAATCGACTGAACGCAGCGTTGCCTAAATGGCCATTAAATGGCTGTTTATTGACCATTTTTCTGTTTCGGCCAAATCACAATTTAAAAAATCGAGCTCATGAAATGGCGCCAACAATTGCTCGATATTTTGGGCGACGCAGACGAGTCAAATTCCCGCAAAACTGACGCCCTTGGCTCAAAAGCGTCTGCGATTAGAGAAGAAGAAGCAAGAATAAAAATACCTTGAAACAAAGGAACGGGGCAAATCGACTTGGAATACAGCGCAACATACAATAAATCATTAATGCGTTTGTTGTGTCATCCGTTTCATGGGAGAGTAAGCGACTCTCTGGCTCTCTCTGCTCTCACTTGCCACTCGTTTGTGTTATGATCGCCTATGTTACAAGACTCACACGCAATACATAAGACATAAACACAGAAAAAGCTCTGCTAGCAATCGTGCTGCCATGCTGGCCAGACTCGACAGCCACTAAAAATATCTGAAAGCCGACAGCTACAATTTTGACCATTTTTAAGAACCTTTTCAGAAGTTTTTATTTTGAATTATGGCTGACGTCTATTTTAATGATTTTTTTTTTAAAGTTTTGTGTGCGTGCTAAGTTCCACAGGTGAATGTGAATACCTAAATTACAACCGACAATTTCCTAACGTTAAAATTAATTCATCCCAAGCAGAGTTGACTAATAAGAATCAATGTGCACTCTGCACTATTTCACGAATGTTCACGGTTTTTCCCATTATTCTAGATGTCACAATTTTTAGTAAGCTTCTTTTCCAGCTGAATACACTAATCCCAACACTAATCCCAAGTCCTGACTCAAAAAAGCAGAAATTAACTAAAGTGCTTGATTTATTATTGAATACAAGCAGTGCAATACTTGGCCGGAACTAATAATTAGTGCTGCCACCTTATCCTCTTTTAAGAAAAACATTTAGTTTTGAGTCTTGTTACACTCAAACTTTGGGGCGACCATAAATTAAGTAGTTTTTTCTTTTAATTTAGACCCCCGAACGAATTTAAAAAATTTCATATTTGAAGAAAAATGTGTATCTACTTTGTTAAACACACATTGAAAGTTTGTGGCAATGCTTGCTATTTTTTTTATCTATTAACATGATGTTTTTTTTGATATGTTGCACTTTTTTGTTGAACTTTTGAAATGCTGGAGTACACATTCGTGAATAAGCCCGAACTTGCATAAATGACAAGTACCATTTTATGCTGGACTAATGCTCAGAAAATAGAGCGACCAGTCCATTTTCACTTCTCCGATCCAAAACAGAATTTAAATATTTAAAAAGTTTATCGACAATCACAATAAAACCATATTCTATTGACTGCATGCTCTAGGTTAATGTAATAAGTGTCAATTATCGGCAAAGCACCAGTATTTTTTATGATAAAACATACTCAATTGGAAGTATAAAAAAAAATAACAGTTTTACTTTATCCTATCTTATGAACTACAAAGCGGCTGCAATGACCTGTAATGCCATGTAGCCAGTGGACAGCAGTGCAACGAAGAAGGAGAGTGCACGCGCCGGCTGTGGCACGACGACAATGGCGTAAACAATTGTGTGGACAATGCGTGCCACGCCGACAGCACGGAAAAGATTGATTGCTAAGAAGGCGTTTGGATTGGTTAGCACATAAAGCAGACCAATGGCAAAGAACGGCAAAATGTTTTCTAAGTCATTGCGATGAGCTCTGAAAAGGTAAAAATGGTTTTTACAACCGGCATACACATATTAAAGGTACTTCATGAGTTAAACAAACCTGCGCACACGTTCAACGTTGGGATCATCAAATTTCACCTTCAATTTAGGTGACATTAAATCCTCTGGATTAGCAAAAGTCTTAAATAGAGAAAGTGATACTAAATCAATAGTTCAAATTATATGCTGAGTCATGATGAGCACAATAATTTTAGGCTTTATTTTTGTTTTTTTATTTTAATCAACATTTAAGCTTTCACCGTATTTAACCTTTGTACTATCGCATTATCAATTTAACTATTCACCCCACCTTGTTCCTGAAACGTTGAAGTCCAGTCAAAACGCTCATGCCAAGTATTTTTACCACCAGGACGCCGCTCCAAAATACATAGCTTTTGAAGACGGCATTATCAAAACTCAGTAGATCAGCAACACCCATTTTGTTTTCGATTAATTTATTTATTTATTCCCTCGTCCGTTCAGCGCGTCACCTTTCCAATTCTATGTTCACTCAAACTAAGACGTTTGTCGGACATTTCATTTATTTTATAAATGAACTTTGGCAAACAAAAATTACACAAATCAATGTTGAAATGCTGTTTCACTGACTGAGGTTATTCGTGTAATATGTCAAAACATAGAGCAACTCTTTATTTAAGCAAACTTAGCTGGCTCTGGCCTTATCTTATTTGCCCATCGAACGCACTCTTTCTCTCTCATGTTTACTTTGTGCTCTTTTCAAGTGTGTAAACTTTTCTATTGCTAGATCTACACCTGTTCGCTAGGCTTTATCCAAGTTTGCTAATTTTAAACCAAATCCTTTTGTTTTTTTAATGGCGAAACCGCAATTAGTGTTTGGTTTTAGTAGTTGATTTTTAGTCCTTTTCAACATAAAAAATTATGTACTCTTTTTTTTATACAGTAACATTTTTTCATTTGTAGTTCATTTTTACAACCGTGCAGTGTAAATTTCGAATGATTAACAATAATTATCTGAGCTCAATATAAAATTTTTCGTTCATATTCATGCCTACATCGCACTAAAAGTTACCAAAAGCCAAAGAATAATTTTCCATAAATACTTCCCCGCCATAGACATTTTTAGTCTAAAATTTGCTTAATCATTATGATTTAACTCATTTAGACGAAACATTATTTTTAAGCTACAACACTTTTCTCACACATGCACTTTACTTGTTCTTTCTCTCTCTCACTCGCTCGCTTACCATGCTGATAAAACGCCAAAGGCCTGTATAAAGACCCAAAAAAAATATCTTTAACACCAACACCGCAGTCCAAAACAAATACGATCTGAAGACTTCATTCTCCAGCGAGAGTAATTCTGTAACTTTTGCAGCCATTCTCCTTGTTTTGTAGGCCAATATAGCAAATATACAACTTGCAGTTTGGCTTGCCGTAATGCAACTAATCACGATTTAAATTGTTATTTTTTCAATTGCAATTATTACTGACGACGAACTATGCCAGGCATACATTATTGTTACTGTAAGGCAAAAAAAAACCTGATATATTAGTTATAGCCATTAGGTGGAAACTATAATTGCTCGTCTGTCGTAGAAATATCTTACATTTTAAATTTTGTAAGTCTGTTTACAATATGGGCATAAGTGAGTTTGCTGTTTAAATGTTCCTAACAGGTTTTGTTTAATAGAAAATAATTTAAATCTTAATGGACTACAAAGACCTTTGCACCTATGAAACAGACTATTGCCAACTCCATGGTGTTTGTCCAGTTTCGCTCGAAGTCTAATGTTTATTACATTAAGTACCCACATACAGACTCACCAAATCTGTAACATTTTTCTCAAACTCAGAAAATCGCATTATGTTCATTGACATAATACAATGCGCACGGAAGAAACAACAATACGCATTTTGAAATTCCAAAAAGAATTATACAAATTATAAATAATTTCATGAACAATAGAACAGAAATCAGAACTGTGCCAGCGCCGGTGCATTGGCTATGCGAAATTTGTGTCATAAGCCCAAAACAAAAAAGGCGTTTACACGAGTGAGCGAGAGAGTGATAGTGAATGATGACCGTTTATCAGCAACAACAAAAACAACATAATTATGTGCATGAAATAATTTCTTTTGTAAAGATTAGCAATATTGTATGGAAGGGTTGGTGGTGGTTGTGGGGGCAAGTAATGATGGTTGGGGCTGCAACATGACCACCAACAACAAAAAGTGATGTTCGAGTGCTGCTGTACATATCAGACCATCTCAGTGCAGACCCCCGCCAACGACATTAATTGCCTGTTGTTTCTTGGTTAGTGGTATGTGTGTGTGACTGTCCAGCTGGTTCCATGGAATCAGTTATAGGTACAATATTATGTTCAGTCGTTCGTGCAGCATCACCAACGGCATATAAGCTACAAATATCAACAGTCGCATTTCGGTAGCTCAGCTCTCAATGTAATGTTGTATAATCTGTAACTTTTGCTAATCATCTTTTGCATTTGTTATTAAAAAAAAAAAAAGCAATAACAAAAAACGGTAGACAACGACGACGACGCACTTCGAAATTAAAAGCCTATTTCCGACGACGAATCTGACTGTGACTTGAGTGTAATTAATTAATTCTGCGCTTTTTGCATTATTGTTGTTGTTTTTGTAAGTATAATCGACAACAAGAGCGGCAACAGCACAAGCAAAAAAAAAAATAAAGAAATTAAAAAAAAAAATGCTCATATTCTGTGTGCCGAGTTGATGATCGACCGATTCAGTGAGCATTCATCGTAGGCACAACGCCAACGTACTCTTTCTTCCAGCCTATTGCAAGATAAGAAAACAAGACAAAGTCAAAAATAAAATCCTTTTTGCCCACGTGCTCCAAAAAGCCTTCAAACTGCCAAACAATGTCTCACGGAGAGCGCAAAGGACGTTTAAATGTTATCAAGTTTCTGGAGTTGGTAAGCGACAAAATACGAATAAAATAATGAAATAAAAAATATTAATTCTAGCATTTTTTATACAGGGTTTTGCCATCGCTTGCTTAGTATTGCACTTTTATAGCTTCAACGATCGCGACATTATGACATCCTTTTTGGCCACTGGAACGTTTACCGGATACATTATCGTTGTCATTGGCGTCTTTGCAGGTAAGTTGCGCACATGCCTTTTACTCAGCTGCTTGCAACACAGTGAACTTTCTTGTTTGATGCTGGCACAGGTGTACTTATGCGTGCGCCAATACACAAACGCATCGATATCTTCTTCAGCGTGCTCGGCTGTGTGATGTTCGTTGCTTCGGGCGTCTTCATTATCGAAGCCTGGGAGTTCTCATTTCGTACGCGTACACGTGATTTGGCATTGATCAAAGCATCGTTAGCCATTGTCAATGGCGTGCTCTTTGGGTTCGATGCGATTTTTACCTTTCGGGATAAGTGAGTAGCTTGCAACAATAGCAGTATTGTCATTGATGTGGCATACATTCTTTTTTTTTCACTTAATGTTAAAGATACATTCACATACATATACATGCATATGTTAACAATTATAAAATAAAGTATACAACAGTTTAATTAAAAGATTTATGGCATTTCTAATGATTGCTTTATATTTATTTTACTTTCGTATAAACGTAATCAAAAAAAAAAATATAATAATAGTAGTTAGAGTTAGTTTATCCGTTGCTACTTTCATTTATCAATCATGAATTAATCATTTTTAACTCCTGGTTGTGAGTGTGTTCTGTTGTTGTGTGTATTTTTGTTATTTAAGCATAAAAACTGCAGGGACAACTTCGATAAAATGTAATTTTAATCACTTTGTTGTTTAGTGCGGCAGTTGTTTCTTGTTCTTTCTTCTTCTTCTTCGTGGTGTTGCATTTTTTTATATTCCTCAGCCTTATGCGGTGTTGTGTATATTTAAACGGAAGATGTCATGAGCCACAAAAAAGGTGCCACCGTGCGCTTTCAGCATGAATACTTGGGAGAAGGCATGCGGTGGATCATCATCGCACTGCAATATGTAAAAGAAATAACTTTTTAAAAACATTCTACATATTTTTTAAACGTATTACAAGAGCCAACACGAGAAAAAAAACACAAAACCAAAAATCAAAGTTAACATGCTTGAACACATTTACGTATATGCAACAACAATCGTATCATTTGTGTGTGTACGCATAAAAATAAAAACAATGTGTCGTTAAAAGAAATAAAAAAAACAACAGGAAAGAGTTGTAAGAATGTTACCGCAACTTCTAAGCGTCAATAAACCACCAACCGACAACGCCGCATTGTTAGGAAGCAGCATCCGGTGGCAGCAAGGCCGCGCGTCTTACTGCAGTTGATATGTAAGCCAAACAAAAAGTGTTTGTTAGTGCAAAAGTGTGCATGTGTTTGTATATGAGTTTAGCATTTTTTTTTTTTTTTTGGTGTAGGAAGGGTCAGTACAAAAATTGCCACAATACCAACAATGCACAGTAGCAACGGCAACACACCTAAAAATAATTATAAAGCCATAAGCATTTTTTGCATTTGTTGTCATTGTTGTTGATTAGTAGCGCTCTGATGTGCGTGCTATGACAACAAAAATAATATTCACAAAAGACAATAGCACCGGTGGTAACGATAACGATAACAGTAAAAAAAATGCGCGCGCTTCTTTACTGGTTTGGCTACACATCGTGTAGCGAGAGTCGAAATATATCGTGTTGCACAAAGAAACTGCCACCCACTGGCTTGAGCACAAATGTTTGTATATATGCGTGTGGCTGATCCTCATCGGTCTTGTATCGTTTTTTGACGGTAGACGATGGTATGTTATACGGCGATAGCGGCATGACAACGAAAGAGAACAACGTAACGTAATTTGTTTTTGTTGCAATTATTCGGTGGCATTTGTTCCTTTCTTGCTACTGTATGGTATTAATATATGTTAGATTTTGCTCAGGAAATGTTACCTTTAAACGACCAAGTACATTAACAAGCACGCCGCCGTCGAATGTGGGCTGTGAGTCAACTGCGGTTATTACGCGCGTTATCTTTTGGAACGTAAGACTCTGTTTTGCGGGAATAGAAGAAAAAAATCAGCATGTATGTTTTCATCTTACAATATATGTCTATACTCACTGATAGTTTTTCCATTATTTTCGGTGCACCTTGAAGCTGGTGACCTTCGAATGTCATAAAGGATTCAGTTGCCTACAAAGAAAAAAAAAAAATATAAAATTACTATAGGCTTCATTTAATTTTGATCTCAAAATGTTCACAGCAGCATGTGTGCGAGTGTGGTGGTGTGTGCGTCATAATTGTTTTTGTTGTTAAAATTTCACAAGGTATCAAATATTTTCTAGTAGTCAAAGCTCCCATTCATCATAACGCTACATCATAATTTTAAGGCAATTTGGAATATGAAAACCTAGAGCAATCATCTTTAATCAATGACAGCCATGCGACGGAAGTCCTTATGATTTTTTTTTACCAATTATAGTAATGAACCAATATAGTAGCAGCCCGCGCGAAGAGCTACACACAAACATACTATATCACATTAATTTCACACAGTTGCAAATTCCACAAAAGTTTATCTCTACTTACGCTATAAAAGTTGACCACGTTCGCGCGCTGTCCAGGATCATCGAAGATAGCGTAATATTGTTGTACGAATCCCTTGCCGATATCTTCATATTGTGGATTTAGAGCCATTTTGAAAATGTATTAGGTATTTATATATAGTTAATTTAAGTCTATTGAGTCAATGAGAGGAATAAATCTTAGAAAATCTAAGTGAAGAAGAATACAAACTTTTAGAGCTGCACAAAAATCGATTCTTTTTTGGAGTTGCCTGACGTAAAATATATAAAATAATCTAACGAGTGACAGCAAATAAAAAGAGGAATAAATCTTAGAACCTGAAGAACAAGACAAACTTATTATTTGTCGAGATTTTCTCTATCGCGAAGTCTGGCGTAGGTATTGAGTAACTGTTATCGATACAATTTTGGTAGCAGGTCTTCTTCTTCTCCAAGCTCACCAATGACGGATATACTG